>PVIY010019178.1:0-46270 GCA_004026745.1 Myrmecophaga tridactyla
CAGTGCGACGTGTCACACGCCGGGCCGGCTCCTCCTCCCGCGGCCGCCGGCGCCCGCAGGGGCCGCCCGCGGGGTACGGCAGGGATACCCAGCAGGCCCAAACACGCCCGGCGGCCGTTACCTTGTTGGTGGGCACCGAGCGGAGGCGCTTGAAGATGGTCAGGATGTCCTGCTTGCTGGGGTCCCCCATCGTTACCACAGAACCGGGGTGAGGCTGGTCCCGCCAACCGGGAAGGGCCGAACAGTAGCAGTGGCCGCCTCGGGGAGACAGACGACGGCTGAGGGGGCGGGGCTACGCGTAACGAACAGCCCCGCCCCCGGAAGGCCCCGCCTCAGGCTCTGCCCACAACCGGGGCTCGCGCAGCTCTCCTTCCGCAGCCCTCGCCGAGCTGTCCTCTGGCTCCGCCCCTCCCAACCCCGCCCCCGCCGCTGCCCGCGCGTGCGCGGAGCTTCTCTCGCCCTCTCCAGGCCTTCGCCTGCCAAATAAACGCTGGAGTGCTTTTAGTCTCTGGGGTTCCTGGAGGTACAGAGCCCCGGCGGAGATTGCGTCCACGCGCACAGCCTGAGGAGTGGCACCTGGCCCCATTTCTGCTGCTGAGAGCCATTTCGAACGGCGGAGTGTTTCCGTGGCTAAGGTCTTCTAATATCCCTCCCAGGAGGGTGGCAGAGACTGTCACCCTAAATGGCAGACGAGGAAGCGGGAAGGGGCGCCGTCACCTGACGCGGGACAGAGGGCTCGAGGCCAGACCCCGAATTTTAGCTAGTCGGCCCCGCCATCCCCCACCCCCAGATAAGTCAAGAGTCCAGGGTAGGACGCTTTCTAACTCCTGAATATTGGTTTATTTAAAAGTGTCAGTTTAAGTGTAATGTCAGTGCAGAGGTAGCCATCCTCACTGAGGTAATAAGTACTCAGAACCGAGACAAAAAAAAAAAGTCCCGGACTTTGAACCCCAACACCTCATTGCCTGCATTTCTGGCTAGAACAGTTCAATCCCAGGGAGAAGGTGCCTCTTTTACCATAGTGGGTGGGGAGCTTCCAGGAAAATGTTGCCTGAGGTTGGGTGGTGCAGTGGAAGGATGACCGGTTTTGGAGTCTAATGCAACAAGTTGGCTCCCATCCCAGTTCAGCCACCTCCCTGCCCTGTGACCATGGCCAAGGCACTTCATTTCTCTGAAGCTTGGTTTGCTCATCTGTACAGTGGGGTTGGAAATGAAAAATTAGTGCTGGGCAGCACAGAAAAGCACTGTCCCAGGGAAGTACAGAGAAAGCCTTTTGCAGTGAGTAGTTTTTCTACTTTTAGATGCTAGGAATGTTCATTCCACTTAAGATGTCTGATTAGGGACGCTCAGGGGAAGTTGGAAGTTTTCATGGAGATACTGGAGCCCTCACCCCACTGTTTGGAGAGAGCAGGGCTGCTGCAAAAGCCTTTGGAAAGGGTGGGACTGCAGCTCTGTCAAGCCCTGAGGACAAAATGTCATTCTATAGATGAGTTTCAGGCCTGGAAATCTAATGAAATATGCCCTGCAGGTTTTCGGAACTTTTGGGGTCCAGTAACCCCTGTTTTCCTTCCAATTTCTCCCAGTGGAAATGGGAACGTTCACTTTATGAGTGTCTCTCCTTTGTATGTTGGAAGCAGATAACTTGTTCTAGGTTTCAGAGGTCCACAGCCGGAGAGAAGTTCTGCTCCAGAACAGACCACGCCTGTAACTGATTTTGATGAGACTTTGTACTTAATACTTACTGAAATTATTTAATTAAGCCTTTGGATATTGTGATGGATGAATGTACTTTGCATATGGAAAGAACATGTCTTTTGGGGGTCCAGAAGGTGGAGTGTGCTTATTTGAAGATGTTATGTATTCCAGAAAAGGCCATGTTCTTTTAATCCATTCTTGTGGGTGCAGACTTGTTGTAGATGGGAACTTTTGGTTAGGTTATTTCAATTGAGAGGGACCCACACTATTCAATGTTCATCTTAATCCTTTTCATTGGAGTCCTTTATGAGAGGATAAAAGACAGAAAAAGCCAAGAGAACTTAGAGAGAAAATCCCGGGAGAAGCTAAGAGAGGGCTCACAGAGGCTCAGAGAGGAGGCCACTGAAAGAAATGAAACCTGGGAGCCAAAGGACCAGCAGATGCCTGCCATGTGCCTTGCTAACTGAAAAAGGAACCCCAGATACCAGCCGCCTGTCTTCAGAGAAGGTATCATCCTGTTGATGACTTAATTGGGACATTTTTACGGGCTTAGAACTGCAAATTTCTAAGCTTATAAATCCCCATTGTAAAAGCCAACCCATTTGTTTTGGTTTGTTAAATGCTGCCAGTATTCAATATACCAGAAATGGGAAGGCCTTCAAAAAGGGAACTTATTAAATTACAAGTTTACAGTTCTAAGGTCATAGAAATGTCCAAACTAAGGCATTTAGGAAAAGATACCTTGACTCAAGAAAGGTCGATGGGTCCAGAACACCCCTGTCATCTGGGACAGCACGTGGCTGTCGTCTGCTGGTCCTTTGGTATCTGATTTCAAAAAGCTTCTCCAGGAGTGTTTTCTTTCTGTGTCTCCAAACGTCTCTGTCTGTGTCAGCTCTGAAGAAATGCCAAAATGTTTCTCCTCTTAAAGGACTCTAGTAAACTGATCAAGACCCACCTTGAATGGTGGAGTCACATCTCCATCTAATCAAAAGGCCACACCACAACTGGATATGTCACATCCCTATGGAAACAATCTAACCAAAGTTTCTACCCTAAACAATAGGTCTGCCCCCACAAGTTTGTATTAGGAAAGAAAACATGACTTTTCTGAGGTACGTAACAATTTTAAACCATCACATCATTTCTAGTATATTGCCTTCCAGCAGCTTTAGCAAACAGAAACATTCTACAAAACCCTTCCAGAAAATAGAATGAGGCCGGTATAACATTGATTCCACAACAGACAGAGCCATTAACCAAAAAGTGAAGTACAGCCAATACTCCTCATGAGCATAGATTCATAAAAAGTATTGTACAGTGGAGTCTAGCCCAGAAATGCAAGGTTAATTTTACATTTGAAAATCAATGATTTTCACCATATCAACAGACAAAACAGCAAAAACAATATGAACATTTCAACAGATGTAGAAGGAGCATTTGCCAAAACTCAATGTCTATTCATTATTTTTTAAAAAAGAAATGAAAACAAAAACCACCTAGTAAACTAGGATTAGAAGGGAATTTCCTCAACCTGTGCAAGAGCATCTATGTAAAACCTACAGCTAATAACTCATACCTAATGGTGAAACACTGAGTGCTTTTCCGCAAGCAAGGATATCTTATTTCATCATTCCTGCTCAACTGGTCCTAGCCAGTCCAAAAGGTAAGGACCAATAAATAAAAAGTATCCAGATTGAAAAGAAAGAAATGAAAGCATTTTTATACAAAGATGATGTGACGGTCTATTCAGAAAAGCTTAAGGATCTACTATAAAAAGCTACTAGAGCTGGGTAGGCCACAGTGGCTCAGCAGGCAGAGCTCTCACCTGCCATGCCAGAGAACTGGGTTCAATTCCCAGGGTCTGCCCATGCAAAAAAAAAAAAAAAAGTTACTAGAGCTAATAAGTGAGCTTAGTGAGATGGTAAGATATAAGGTCAATATACAAAAATCAGTGGTTTATCTATATATTGGCAATGAGAATGGGAAATTGTGATTTAAAAGTTAGACTGTTGTTTACAGTAGCATCACATAATAGAAAATACATAGGGATAAACCTAAGAAAATATGTACCAGATTTGTATGCTGGATATTGCATAATATTGATGAAGGAAGACCCAAATAAAAAGGGAAGAATACCACATTCATAGATTTGGAAGACTCAATATTGTTAAGGTGTCAATTCTCCGAAAATTGATCTATAGATTCAACACAATCCTAATCAAATTCTCAGCATGTATTTTAGTAGAAATTGAGATGCTAATTCTAAGATTTATAATGGAAAATCAAGGGATCCAGAATAGGCAAAAGAATTTTGAAAAAGAAGAACATGGTAGGAAGGCTGACACTATCTGGCTTCACGATATAAAAGAACTACAGTGTTGCTTCCACGGGACCGGAGCACAAAGGATATTAAGGAATGAAGAGAAAGAAAGAGACAGACGGGATCAGGGGGTCTGAAGATCAGCCATAACAGACAACAGACAACTTAATTCTTAACCAGATCCTACCTATATACTGCAGGGTGACAAAAGGCATGCATGCATTTTCTGAGGAATCAGAGTGCTCATTTTTCAGTGCTCTCTTCCTTTATACTTAACATAACCATTTGGGGTGAAAATTCTCTTCCTCCCAGACTGCTCTACATAACAATCTCCACAGTTCACTGCCGTGGCCACCCAGATGCCAGCTGCTCCCCACAAATTCTCCTGGTCTTGTTTTAACCCTTGCTCCTACACTACGGTAATCAAAACTGTGTGGTGTTGGGAAAGGAAAGGCATAATAGACCAATGGAACACAATAGGGAGTCAAAAAATAGACCCATATATATAGGGTCAGTTGATTTCTCATAAAGGAGTCAAGGTAATTAAATGGAGAAAGGATAGTATTTTTAACAATGATGCAGGAACAGATAAACATTCATATGTACAAGTAAAATTAAAATAAACTTTAACCCATACTTCATGCCATATAAAAAATAAACTTGGAAGGATCATAGACCTGAGGTGTGAAACCTAATCCTATGGAACTTCTAGAAGAAAATACAGGGAAAAAAATCTTTGTGAGCTTGGGTTAGTGAAATTTTTTAATGTAGGACATAAAACCACAAACCATAAAGTAAACATTTAAAAAAACTGAGCTTTATCAAAAAAATTTGCTCTCCAAAAGACATTAAGAAAATGAGAAGATAAGCCAGAGACTATGAAAAAATATTTGCAAAACATGTATCTAATAAAGGACTTGTATCCAGAATATATAAAAAACTTTGAAGGTCAATAGTAAGAAAACAACTCTGTTTTTAAAAATGGACGAAAGATTTGAACAAGTCACTTCACCAGAGAAGATATACAGATGCACATGAAAAGATGCTCAACGTCATTAGTCATTGGGGAAATGTAAAAGCCGTAATAAGATACCACTGAACACTATTTTAGAATGACTAAAAATTTTTAAGGTGACAATACCAAGTGTTAATAAGGGTGTGGAGCAATTAGAACTCTCATACATTGCCCCAAACTGGGGACAACTGAATGTCCATTAACAGGTGAATTAGGTTTATACAGTGGAAAACTACTGACCAATAATTAGGAACCTGAAACAGGCGATAACATGAATGAACTGCAAAAGGATTTTGCTAAGTGAAAGAAGCCAGTCACAAAAGTTTATAATACTGTCTCATTCTACTGATACGACATCCTGGAAAAGACAAAACTATAGGGGTGGAAATCAGATTACTGGCTGCCAGGGCCTGGGGATCAATGGAGGGAATTGACTACAAAGAGACATGAGGGAACTCTTTGGGGTGATGGAAGTACATATCTCAATTGTGATGGTGGTTAAATGGCTATATATGTTTTGTCTAACATAAGTACCAGGCCACTGTAGCTCAGCAGATAGAATTTTCGCCTGCCATGCAGGAGACCCAGGTTCAATTCCCAGTGCCTGCCCGTGCAAAAAAAAAAAAAAAAGACGGTGTTATTATGGATTAAAATAAATAAATACTAGGGGGAACAAATGGGGAACAAATGTTAAAATAAATTTAGTAGATTGAAATGCTAGTAATGAAAGAGAGGGGTAAGGGGTATGGTATGTATGAATTTTTTTCTGTTTTCTTTTTATTTCTTTTTCTGAATTGATGCAAATGTTCTAAGAAATGATCATGATGATGAATATACAATTATGTGATGATATTGTGAATTATTGATTATATATGTAGAATGAAATGATCATATGGTAAAAGGGGGAAGAGTGAAATGAGACTAAGTGTCAATGGCGGAGAGATTCCAAACAGAGTCGAGAGGTTATCCTGGAGGTTATTCTTACGCATTAAGTAGATCTCACCTTATTGTTCAAGATGTACTGGAGAGACTGGAGGGAACTGCCTGAAAATGTAGAGCTGTGTTCCAGTAGCCATGTTTCTTGATGATGATTGAACAATGATATAGCTTTCACAATGTGACTCTGTGATTGTGAAAACTTTGTGTCTGATGCTCCTTTTATCTACCATATCAACAGACAAGTAGAACATATGGAATAAAAATAAATAATAGGGGGAACAAATGTTAAAATAAATTTAGTTTGAAATGCTAGTGATAAATGAAAGCAAGGGGTAAGGGGTATGGTATGTATAATTTTTTTTTTGTTATCGTTTTATTTCTTTTTCTGTTGTCTTTTTATTTCTTTTTCTGTATCGATGCAAATGTTCTAAGATATGATGAATATGCAACTATGTGATGATATTAAGAATTACTGATTGTATATGTAGAATGGAATGATATATTAATTAAAAAAAGAATGTTTTGTGTTTGTATATTGGTACATTTAATAAATAATATAATTTTTAAAAAAAACCAAAAACATAAGTACCATGAATTTTGCAGTATTTAATGTATAACTCAATAAACCTGACTTTTGAAAAAAAAAGAATTGTTGAATGAGTTTATTGAGTACTTACTATGTGCCAGGTACTTTTTTAGGTGTTCCAGGTGATACTATTTGATCCTCACAGAGACCCTTCAAGGTCAATATTGTCCGCCTTTACAGAGAGATTAGGTTACCTTCCCAGGTTCACAGAGCTAATAAGCAAGTAAATCGTGGTTTTTGGGTTCAAATCCAGGTCTGTCTGAACAAAGCCCATGCTTGTTTCCAAAGATGTACGATTGTCAGTCAATCTTCTCAGGCTCAGTGATTTTCCCAATAGGAGCTTCTACTTGGCCTTAATTGCTTGCCGGATATCACAGGCCTCTTCACCTGGGCACTTACCCCAGAGGACTTACCTGCTTGGAGAAACAGAGCAGAATGCAAGCATCCTGCCAACCTCTTAGCTCCCATATGGAAAAAGGAGAGGTAGTGAGCTCGGTGTCCCAGTTCCTTCTCCTAAACTCATCAGTCAAATTAATCATTCCGTCTTCCCTGGGGACGAGTGAGAGGGAGAGGCCACATATACACTGGTGGAACTCTCCACCTGGAAGGAAATTTGAGGAAGGGGAAAGAAATCTCCCCCACCTTCTTCGTACCCCCAAATTCTTGTCAAAAAATGTCATCAGTATTCTGTGAATATGGTAGAACAGCTGGACAAAACTTATTATTAGTAAGTCTTTATTAGAAATAGAAATGCAGTTTTCTTCATCCTGGATTTGACCTGCTAGCTGCCAAAAAGATTGCAATGTGAATTGAAAGATGACAGAATTTGAAAATATGCCGACTTAAGTTCAAATCTCAACCATGCTATTCACGGTAACCTTAGACAAACAATTTGACTTCTCTATTCCCAATGTTTAAAATGGAAATTTCATCTCTTTTGCAGGTGTGCTGTGGAGGTTAAATGACAGATGTAATATGCCAAGCACCTACAAGGCCTTAATAAATGGTCGTTTTTATCATTAACATATCAGACTGGATTAGTGATTCAGATTTAGTCAGTAACAAACTCAAATCTTTGTTTGTTGCACAACTGCTTTGTGCCAAGCTCTGTGCCAGGTGCTGGAGAGATAGGATATTTATATATATATATATATATATGCTGTATGGCAGGGTCACATTTCATTATTTTTTCATGTGAGTGTTCCATTATTGGAGCACCATTTGTTTAATTTTTGTTTGTTTTATGGGAAGTGCATGGATCGGGAATCGAACCCAGGTCTCCTGCATGGCAGGTGAGAATTTTATCACTGAACTATCCTTGCACCCCCAGGGAGATAGGGTTTTACAGGGATTCTGCCCCTGACTTCCTGGAGTTAATTTCTTGTGAGAGAAAGAGCATTCAATTTAATATTGCATATTACAGAAACAACTAACCAAGATGCAGAGTGCTATGGGAGTAAGATTCCCTCTCTCAAAGGAGCTGAAGAGAGGTTTTTAGAAGAGGACCTGTTCCCCTAATGATTAATAATCATTGCCCCACTTGTAGAGTCTTTGCATTCTAACAGAAAGCAAACTTCAGGGATTTATCTCTAAGGGCTTACCGCCCCCCTCCCCAGCTACCCACCCTAAGTAGGGAAGGGATGAGGTTTTCTCTTCAAAGCAGTTTGCTAACTCCCCATTTCTAGTGTGGATAAGTAAGAAAATGAGGATTTTCCAAAGATACCAAAAACTAGTAAGAATTACGGAGAATGACAGAAGAAAACTGAGGACAAGGATGAGATCTGAGGATGAGCAGCAGCACCCAGGCTTTCTTTGAAGGAAGGACCCAGCCAGTCACGCCCACACTGCCGTCTGTGCACTTGTTCTTGGTGGTTCTCTTTTAGGAAGACACCCTGGCGTGGCCGTGGCCAAGTGAAACAGCATTTGGTTTATTTTGTTCATGCATAGTTGAATGGGAGCTTGCTGCAAGTCAAATGCCAGCCTTAGGAAAAACTAGCCATGCCTAGACAGTCATATGATGAGTCACAAAGTGGGAACAAGCACGGACCTTGTCCCTTGCCCCTGGAGGACACCACCAGTGGACTTTTGTGAGGGCTGAAAAGAAAACAAGTGAACGCTATCTCTACGACACGTCATTTCCGTATAGGTCAGTGCAGCTGGAGGTGAGGTCTCTGACTCACGAGCAGGCTCATCTGCTTTCCACCAACCTCTATAGGCTGAGGCAGTGCACATTGGGGGGGGTCACAAGTGCCCCATCTAAAAGGTTAAATATTTAAATATTTTTTCATTGATTGATTTAAAAGAAATAGAAACTGGGAAGCTGATGCCATTACCACTTTAATGGGGTAAGTGGCTTGGAATACCTTCATTACTGTAATGTTGTAATATAGCAAAAACGATCAGAAAATGGAGCAAAAGCTTGTACTTGAATACAGCTTTATCTGTAATCACCCCAAACTGGAAGCAACACAAACATCTTTCAACTGGATAAATAAACTGTGGTATGTTCATTTATTGGAAACTATTCAGCAATAAACAAGAAAAACTGATACATGAAATCACATGGTTGAATCTCAAATGAATTGTACCAAGTAAAAAAAGACAGTCTTGAAAAGCTACATATGGCATGGTTCCATATGTACAATGGTCTAGACAAGCCAAATCTATAGAAAAAAGAAACCAGATCAGTGGTTTCCAGGGGCTGGGGGTGTGGGAAGGAGTTGACTACAAGGAGCAGGGGGGAATTTGGGGGTTGATAGAACTGTTTGGTACCTTGAGTGAGGTGGTGATTATATGACTCTAATAAAAACTAGCAAAACAGTAACTAAAAGGGGTGCATTTTATGTATTTAAATCATACCGTAATTAAAAAATGAAAAAAGAAAGTAGAAACAAACCAAATGCTCAAGAATTTGGGATTTGTGACACATTAAACACTTTTAAGCCTACTGGAATGAGAAAATAAATGCTCATGATAAAATGTTAACGAATACGAAGCAGGATACCAACTACATTCACAGTATGATCCCATTTTTAAAAACACACACATTGACAACGACCATGACAAGAAAACACATACACATATGTGGGTACAGAAAAAAAATTAGAAAAAAATACACCTAATGTTAGCAATGCTACCTCTGGATGTTGAAATGGTGAATCACTTTAATATTTCTCTGAATACTTTTAATTTCCAAATTGTCATCTAAAAATATTAATTGAAAATGTTATAAGAGATAGGAGCAGCCTGGCTGTCTGGACCCAGCAGTGGCTGACGAGCTGCTGTCAATTCATTTGCAGTCAGTATTGCCTCTGTCACGGGGATACCATTGGGTTCGGGGTCACGTAAGTCCTCATATTTCTTGACCAGGGCACACCATGTTTCTGCGGCCATCGGCCAGGGCCACCACACTATCTACCTTTATATCTGAGTTTTCCTCACTGACAGTTAGGTATCCTTTCCTCAAAGAGAGTGATGTTATTTATTTAAATAGTTCCTTCAGGCATTCATTCATTTACTTGTTCCCTAGTTTTTTCCCCCAAAGGATTTGTAGAGGCCTAAAACAATAGAATCTGGATTTCATAGGAGAAGTCCTGATTTTATTTCAAAGGCTAGAGTGAAGAGAAAGGGCCAGCCCCTGCCCTGATGCGGTGGGAACAGGAGGAGGGAAATTTCAATTCAGCAGTTCCCTATTTAGTAGGCCCGGCCATGGTAGGTGTCATTTCAGGAACCCCAGGCACCAGGCTGAGTGCAGTGCCACCATCTTCACTCTCTGAGCCAGATGCCCAGACTGCACTGTCTGGGGCTGAATCCTAGCTCCATTGTGCACTAGCTGTTGCACCTTGGGCAAGTTACCTAACCTCTCTGTGCCTTAGTTTCCTCACCTCTAAAAATAGAGCTAATACTATTACCTGGTTCATGGGGTGGCCTTGAGGATTAAATGAGTTAATGAATGTTTAAGAGCTCAGAGCAGGACCTGGCAAGAAGAGAGTGAGATACAAACATTTACTACTCGTTTTCCCATTTTGTACATGAGGAAACCAAGGCTTAGAGAACTAAAGTAATTTGCTCGAGGTCACACAGCCCATTCAAGTAACAGATGGAGCCCATTTTGATAGCAGGGGCTATGATCCCACAGCTGAGCTCTTTATCACGAAGTCACACTGCCTCTACATGTCCTTTTTTTTTTTGGTAAGAAAGTTCATTGTCATTGCGTTTCAGAGAAGAAAACAATTCTTTATTAGATCTTGGTGTGGCAAATTCAGCCTCCTTGTGGATAGTTTCATATTATGTGGATGAGACATTCATGCCCAGTGAGGGGCAGGGGATTTGGAATCTCCACCTGGGGCCAGCATACTCTGGTCATTACCAATTTGGGGTTGGAATGATATTTGGCATGGAGATGACCATAATAACAAGGACCACTGTATTTATGCATTATATCAGCACTTTCACCCAGGATCTCTAGGATTCAGACAAGGAAGACAGGTGAGGAAATAAAGGGCCAGGGAGCTCAAAGGATCCCTGCCCCAGTGGGGTACCTCTCCCTCTGCCACCTAGCCACCATCTAACCTTCCCCACTCCTTTCCTGGGAAGCATAGTGGGAGTAGTCCGGGATGGATGTCACTTGGCCTATGTCCCTCACTCTGTAGGATCTCTTTGTCCATGCTGTCCCCACCCCTTGGGCCTTGGGCTACACTGTAGCCAACTGGTCTGAGCCCCCAGGGTCTGTGCCTGGAGCTGACATGAGGCAGTGTGTGCTGGCTGCATGAGCACATCAGTTAGCTCAGATGGTTCTAAGTACACATTGGTTGTCTGGAGCCGATCACGTCCCAGGTCAGAACCCGCTTTGCACCTGTCTTGCTCAGCCTCTCTGGACTCCAGTTCCTCACCTGTAAAATGCTGCTCCATATATTGTGATAAGGTTTCTGTAGCGTGCTGCAGGGAGTGGAGCCCAGGGTATGGCATATAGCTGATAAACTACAAGCCCCTGGCTGGTTGGAATGGCGACCAGAGACGCTGCCATGTCCCCCTCCCACTCTGTGCTTGGCAGTGGCTGGGCCTGGCCTGAGGTGGGCCTCGGACCTGAAGGGCCTGCCTGGCCAGAGTCCACCACACCCATGTCCGCTCGGGTCCGGCTACTGGGAGGCGCCGTGAACCACCTGCATGTGGGCCTCAGCTCTCTCTACTAGCTCCAGCCCAGGAGTCACCAGCTGCCCATCCCATCTTGGAGGGGGAGGGGGACCAGGGCACAGACGCTTGACAGAGGGGGAGGGGAAGGAAGGCTGGGTTGGGGGGAGCTTCTCATCGCTTTCGAGTGGGTGCCTGTGGGGGCGACAGCCATCTCGGAGTGAGCTTGGGCAGTGAAGAAGAGGGAGCAAAGGGAGATTACAGGGCCCCTGGGGGGCGAGGGGTGTGTGTGGCACGGTCGCTCGCCCAAAACCCAGGCTAAGAGAGGTGCAGGTACTTGATTGGGCCTTGGTCCCTCCAGCCAGTGGTCCTCCCCATGGGTCTCTGCCTGCCCATCCTGGCTTGGACACAGGTGGAGAATGGGGAGGCAGGGGTGGCAGGCAACAGCTCAAGGGCATTATCAGCCCCTTAGAGCCGTGGGCCCCTGATCGGAGGCCCTCACCTGAGTACATACTCTGAAGGCCCCTCTTGCCCATCCCACCCTACCCCCCACACCTCGAGCCCTCTCTGGCCTCAGAGTGACTTTCTCTGAGTCCCCTGGAGCTCCCCAAAAGCACCGGACCTTCTTGTTTGTCCTGGCATCTGAGAGTCTTGCATACATTAAGTACTCGAGACAGAGGGAGATCCTACTGAGCCCCTGCTCATGGAACCTTGGGCAAGTTGCTGAACCTGTCTCAGTTTCCCCACCTTGTTCCCTTTCCTGCAAACGGGGTGGTAACAGCAGCCTGCTCCACCCAACTGAGGGCCCTGGCCTCCACTGTGGGGTCTGAACTACCTCTGACCCTCCTCCTCCCCTGTCCCCTCTGCCCTTCCTGAGCTGGGGTAGAGAGATGAGCAGGGGTGGTGCCCACCTCGCTTCTCCTGGATCCTTTGTGGGGCCCCACACCCAGATGGGGTGCTTTTCTGAACAGCCTTATCCAGCGACTGGTGAATGAGGCAAGCATGAGTGTGGCTCATTCTGTATAATGGCAGTCTTACACCTCTTGCTGCAGGGGCTATACCTAAATAATGTAAGAGCAGGGCAGGGCCCAGGGCCCAATACATAGCCGGTACTCGGGAAAATGTGCTATGAGGGGAGCTAAGGGTGGTGAGTGGTTGCCCCTCTGGTCTGGTTACTTGGGCCTTGTGCAGGGGGGAATCTGCCTGCTGCCCATACGGAAGTCTTCAGCGGCAAGCTTCAGAGATAGGTGCCTCCAACCTCCAACCCCATGGCCTCTTAGGCAGAGGTCCCACGCACTGTTTCTTACTCAGCAAAGTGCAAAACACTGATGAAGACACAGATCCCACCATGTCCCACCACGCTGACATGACAGGGGCAGCATATGCATGGCAAAGAAACTTTCATACTCACAAGATCAACTCTTTATTGATTTTCAAAAATATTATACATTTAAAGAAACTCCTAAACTTAAAAGACGACAATTTTTTGGTAGATCTGTAGCACAGGAATGAGGATTTCTGCTGGTAATTTTTCCTGACAAACATGTACATACATCAACTTTCCAAGCAAGACATCGAGCTCACTGGAAACACTGAGGAAATGCATAGCTTAGGATGGCGGTGGTAATTTCACCAATATCTGAGTTACACAAAATAAAGCTCGCCCTCTCCTGTCCCCACTATGTGACAGCAGTAGCTTCCTGCCGTAGCACCTCTGCTCCCCTCATGACTGAGGAGGTCACAAGAGACCTTTGTGCTATGAATGAGACCCAGCTTTTGCTTGCTCACAAATATGTATGACTATGAAATTTGCAACTGCCGGAAAGGCACGGGAGCGTTTACAGCGTTCTGCTGCGGAAAGGACTAAGGCTTGTTAAAAGCTGGACCCAGAGCTGGTCAGTGTGGACAAGGTTTCACTATAGTAGTCTCCACTTGGGAGAAGCCCAGCGGACCAGCCACGCTTGTCAGCTGCTTCTAGCAGTTATCAAATTAGACCCCCTTTCAAAAGCTGTTAAATCTCACAAAAACGATAGACGAGCTCTTTAGATTCTCTGAATATCAAATAATATATACAGATATACACCAAGACATGACAATCTAATACAAAGCATCTCAAATCTATTTTACAGATGCATTTGCTTGAAAAGTTAGTTTTTTTAATTTTTCAAATCACTGATAAAATTATAAATTTGCAAAAGAATAAAATTTTAAGCAAGAATAGTGAAAATAGTTTTTAAATATGGCAACCTTTGCAAGTACTACCTAAAATTATTTCTGAAACTCACATTCAGATGCCCCAAATGCATGAAGTGCATTCACAATGGAAACCCAACCCTAAAGGGCTCCCATCTTTATTGAAATCTCTTGCCTCAATCATCATCGATCTAAATGAGCTACATTTCTCGCAGCTTAACCCATGCAGGGGCACGAGTGATTAAAGTACAACATGGAAATAGAGATATCATTGTGTCAAAACTAGTGTGCATCAACCTATGCCATAATTTAAGTATAAATGAATGGAAGAACAGATATATAAAAAAGTATAACTTTACATAGCCTTTAAATTAAAAAAAAAACTTCACTCAGAAAATGACATGTGTGTTTGTTCATTTAAATTGCAGGTGATGGGACTCTCAAAGAAAGTGAACAAGCAGACCAAAAATCAGTGTAATCCACCATTGACTCAGAGGAGAGAAGGGAAGATAAGATAAAGCATGTACAAATCCATGATAAGCTAACATAGGCTGGGGAAGCAGGGAGTGGCCCAGCTCTTTCTCTGCTGTACTGCATCTGTCTGCAAGTGGAAAGGGTGGCGAGTCCCAGGTGAAATGACCAGCTCGTCTGTCTTCAAGGGACACATGAAGCCAAAAGCAATGGAACCATCATCTTTTGGAGGAAAAGGAGTAGACACCCTTCACAGCCAACTGGTGGAACGGGAGGCGCTGCTGCCCAGAGCTGACAGCTAACCAAGCTCCGGGGATGGCTGCTGCCACGCCTCCGACAGCCTGCCTACCAGTCCCAGTCACTGGATGGCCTCGACATAATTTGCTGGGTATAGGCCAACCTGTCCGTTGTCCAAGCGCCCCTTGCACCAGCCCTGCTCATCCTCATCCTCTATCTTGGTCAACTCGTCCCCTGCAAGACAAAGAGCAAATGGCTAGTAAGAGGGCAGGTACCACACTGACTGTCTGGTGCAGAGCTTGGCCCTCATCTCTCAGTCCAAGCCCAGATACATGTTCCTAGGCCTAGAGGCTGTCTGACTTGGTTTGGAGTGGCAGGCATTCACCTGGGGGTGGGGGGAGGCAAGAGGCTGGTTATTTCTCTAAGCTACTTTTTAGTCAGAGGGGACTCTGAGGCATCTAAAGACCAATATATCACTCCCGCTGTGACTCTGAAGCTTATGGTTCTCAGATGCCATAATGGCTCCCATGGGTTCTTCAGGACTCAGCACCGCAGTCCCTTGTACTGGCCTGACCATCCCTGGGTCTATGGCCACCTTCCCACAGCCCTTGCCCCTCCCCTGTTGCCCTCCCTCCCCACGAGTACCAGCCCACTATCTTTTCTTGGATCTCTCCCAGGACTTGTTGGGTGAGCTATGTGTCTTCCTCAGCCAGCCCAGAGGCTGGGGAGGGGCAGGAGCCATGTCTTTCTGTTGTATCCATCATTCTCTCCCCTGCACCTAGCTCAGGGTTGGTGCACAGAGGACCACTCTTTGTCATACTCCCAAGATGGGGGCTGTTGGCATCATTCTGGAATCTCCCTATGGCTCTGTCTGTTAGAATGGTCTCATTTATTTATTTATTTATTTTTGGAAGAGTTCCGTAGAGTTTAATTACCAAAAGCAATTAGAAAATACAAACTGGTTGGGCATTTCTTTTGTTTCCAAAAATGAAAGAGTTGGGCGACAGGTTTCTTCCAGAGGTCACTGGAAGAGTCTCAGGCAGAAAGGAGTACACCTCTTAAGAGCAGGCAGACTTAGAAAACCTTGTCTCCCAATCGGTGATTTTATCCACAGTAGTGAAGAACTTCTGCAGGCAGAGGTGACTGGTCTTGAAGGCAGGGAAATAATTATATATACATTTCAGAAACTTTCAGGTTATACCATAATTAAATGTAATCTTAAATAGGGAATGAGAGCTTGTTGGTTTGTACAGGTTAGTGTGATGCCCCTATACATCCTGGAGTAATTTGGGCAGGGAATTAAAAAGTAGTTGTAAAGTCCCCTTGGGGGACATGGGGAGAAAGGAGGAAATACTCAACTTTAAATTAAAAAAAAAAAAACTTCACTCAGAAAATGACATATATGTTTGTTCAAGGCTCCTCCCTTGACTCTCCCTGAAGACTGGGTGAGAGTGAGGCCTTTGGACATAGCACTCAGGGTCCCCACCACCAGCAGGCTGTGGGAGAGAGGAACAGATGGGCAGTCTTTCCCAGGTGCAGCCTAAAGGGTAGGTACACTTCAGCCTGGGCTGGTTGAGTTCTGATCTCCCTCCCTCTCCCTCTCCTTCTCCTTAGAAGGGTAGATGCTGGGGTGGCTGCAGAGGACAGGGCAGGATGAGGATGGCAGGAAGGGATTCGGTTGCCTTGATCTGCTTTGATTCTGGGCCAGTCAGTTCTCCTTTGACAGGCTCTAAGACAGTGCTCTTCAAACTAGGCTGCAGCCCATTTTAGTTCATTGCAAACAGCATTATAATCTAACAAACAAAAAACATACTGAAAAGCCAGGCTGTGGAGCATAAGTTATCCAGATGAGAGTTGTCTTATGAAACTGTAAGTTCAGTAAATAGCAAGTGGAAAGGGTTAGGCATAGATGTAGGCAGGTTTGCAAGAAGCATGGGCTGCCTCGCTGAGGGCCACACTGGGGTCCGGGCAAGGCTAGGGCTTCTCTCCATCTTGGAGCCTCTGGAGAAACACCTGCCTCAGGGACCACACAGAGAGCGCTGGCTGCTTCCAGAGAGCAGGAAGCCATTGTGGGTCCCAGCAAACAGCATGTCAAGTTGTTTCTCTTCAGAACAAAGGCACCCAGGCCACTTCACTGTGCTCAGTTTTGGCACTCAGCATATGCAACTTTTGAAATTTGGGTGGAAAAGACTCACAAATGAAAACTAGCAGCACCTTTAACAGATACATAAATAAAATCCGAGACGCCCCATTCCCCACTGGAGGCAAATGCCCCAGGGACCAGCTACGGAGACCACCTACCAGCCTTGAAGCTTAGTTCATCATGCTCCTGCCCTTCGTAGTCGTAAAGGGCCCGGACACGCACTTCTGTCCCCGAGGTGGCATCCTCGTCAAATGGATTTGAGTCCCCATTGGCATCCGTGGAAGAGAACGGGTTGTTAGATTCATCATCTGACCAGTCAGTAGGATAGCTCTGGGTCTTCTCGTAACTGCTCACGCTGCAAAGAAGCAGTTGATACAGGCACCCTCAGCAAGGGGCTACCACAGGGCCCGAGGCTTGGGGGCTGAGGCCTCCTTCATGGAGCGTGCCCTATCCCCTGCCATTTGTGGTCAGGCTCCCTGTGGGGTGGGGTGAGCTGGACCCTGGCAAGAATTTGGCCCACATTCACAAACGTCTTGAGCCCACGACACGCAGGGACAGGCTAGCTGGAGACGCCGCATACACCAGCACCCTGCAGGGACTGCCCAGCACAGACCGCCAGTCTGTCTTCCTATGGGGATGGTGTCAGGGCTTTGCCTTGTTAAGGTTAAATGGAGGACAGAGAAAAAGCAACCAAAGATTGTTAGCTGGTGTCCCTCCCTGAAAAGATGGAGAAGCCAGAGAGATTGTCCCCCAGGTGGCAGTGGGGCCAGGAACTTGGTGGCAGCGCCCACCTCCTGCCAGGGCTCATGCATTGATTGAAGAGCCGAGGGGGGCAAGACCCTGATAGAAACCCCTGGACAGAGAAAGAGGGAGAGACAGAGCAAGAGTGTGAGGTGGAAACCAGAGGAAAACTTGTTCACCAACTTTTTGGCCTTAATGTCCTCCTTCTCACTGACGGTGCTCCCCGTGTCGTCCTCGTCCTCGAAGGGGTTGTAGCTGGATTGGGACTGCGCTGATTGTGCGGGGTTGCTCGGGATACTAAGGCTGCTATTGGGGAGAGAGAGAGCTTTCAGGGGACCCCAGCTGCAGGACTAGTGCCAGGACCTGAAGGAAGAAACCAGCTCCTCATCGGACTGGAGGAGGACTATGCCTGAATCAAAAGGTTAGTTTAGCAGCATACTTGGCAATACTTGGCTATTAAATACTCTTCCAGTCTCTAAGAAAACAAAATTTCTGTTTTCCTTCTTTGCATCTGGGGGCAGTCTCTTAGGAATAGGAACCTTGGACCAGGGGGCAATGGGTGATGCTGGAGCACAAATGATTTCTGGGCTAGGAGTCTTTCCACTGTCCTCCCTAACCCAAACTTTGTACCACTGCCATGGGCTCGCCCTGTGGAGGTGACCCAAGGGTGACCGCCTGGGAGGTTTGGATCCTGCAGATGAGCAGGAAGGCGGCTCCTGGACTCTCCAGACCCTACAGCTCAGTGCAGCCTTCCTTTTAGCTCCTAAAGTGCTCGGCAGCTAATTTCCCTGGTCCTCCTGGGGCTACACCTTCCAAAATCTGGACCAAAGCCTACTTGCCAGCCCTTTCTAGAAAGAAAAGAAGACCCCTTTGGTGTTACAGAGAAGGAAAATCTATTTGCACAAATAATCACCCAGGCAAAGAGGGGGGCCCAAAAGAAACCTGACCCAGGGCCTGCTTGAGGGCTGTCCATCAGGGGATGGGGGAGGGATGAAGAGTGACTACAAGGTGCTAAGTGCTGGGTGGAGGCCTGAACCAGAGAGCTGAAGGAAAGGGACAGGCCTCTCACTAGCACCCGCAGGTCCAGGGCAGTGTGAATGGGCTCACCAAGCACTTGGCAGATGGCTCATTTTGAGCCTCAGGCCACCAATGTGACTCCGAGTGGCCAGCAATTGCCACAGCCACTTCAGGCCTGGTGAGGGGCACTGGACCCAAGCCTACATATCTAGTCTGTATTTGAGACACACCAGGCCCTCCTTCCTCCTTGGCACCTCTCTCTAGTAGACTTTCTGGACCTTTTCAGAGAGGGATTTGGTGCTGGGCAGCTGAACTGGTATAGCAGGCTGGTCAGCCTAGAGCTGCAGAGCCATCACTGAGGCAGTGTCTTGCCTGCCCCCAGGCCTGATGATGCCTGAGGCCTGGGATGGGTCCTTACTGCTCTAGTGGCTTAACTGAGCTCAGCAGTGAATAACAACCAGCCCGTGTCTGCCCCAGGATCCTGGATGGGGGACTTCAGTCCCTGTACCTACAGGAAGCCTGTGGGAATGTGGGCTCATCCTCCCTGGAAGCATGTGTGGTCTCTGGGCCTGGGCCTGTAGGTAGCTGTGGCTTCCAGGAAGCTCCAGGGAGGGTAACATTACCCACCTTCTGTTCACAGGCAGGGGCAGGTCCTGGGCAAGGCCTCACCCAACACACCCTTTCCAGGAGGTTCTAATGACCTTGGTGCCACCTCTTCTTGTGGCACCTTGGTGCCACAACTCATTTTTAGCAAATGATGAAGTCAGAAACAACCAATGCTCTCTCAGCAAAGAGGTTTTTTTTAAAAAAGAGGACACTTCACAATGTGTTCACTTCATCCCATCAATTTAGGCCTGTGCATGGCATGAGGAAGTAAGCACAGACCTTGCCAGGAGCCCTGAACCTGCATGAAGAAGCTAACAGCAGTATACCTCGACCTGCCAGTGTTGGGTGTGGAGATGCCATTGTCACTACCACTGGGGACACAGAGAAAGACCAGCACCTGAAAACAGCCTCCTCTCACTTAGGGCCTGAAGCATGTTCACAGGAAAAGCTCCCTCTTTGAATCTTTCTGCAGGTTTGGCACCCAAGCACAAAGACAATCCTCCCCACAGATGGCTCTGGGCCACTGCCCAAAAGAGCTCAGGCCCTTAGGGAGTGCATGGAAAGATGACCATGGGGGCTCCTGCCAGGCCCCACAGGGGAATTTTCCCAGATTACCCTGGGGGGTAGGGGGCTGGACCCATGTATGTGACCTGGAGGACCTCAGTGCCACGTGCAATCTCACTGGCAGCCTCTCTGGGACTGGGGCAGCAGTGGATACTCACCTGCTGTGCTTGTTCTGCAAACTCTGGTCACCCGTTTGGTTGATGCCCGTCAGGGTAACGCCATCAGTGGCCTTCTTCTTCTCTCTCCGGCTGAGAGTTCGATTCAGGTCTGCTGACCATTCCTGACAACAGATGCCAGGGGAGAGAAGTTGGGAAGTTATGTGTTGGAAGTCCTATCAGTTTAAACAGCAACCCAGCACATGAGTGTCCTACTCCACACAGCTGGCAGCATTCAGCCTCTGCCCCTCTCAGTTTTCCAGTGGACCTCAGGCTCCCCAATGGCCAACTCTTGACCCAAACGACCTGAACCTCCTCACTGTCCAAGGTGGGTCTCCTCCTCAGGAAGCCTGGAGGGTGGTACTGAAGGTCTAGAGTGTCAGACTTTGAACACCCAGGGACATTGGGTGGACAATGACAGAACAGTGCTAACACCTAAGCACCCACTTTTCCAGCCACATGGAGCGTCCTAATCCCACCCCCTACCGATCAACGGCTTTCAGCCTCCAGCCCCCTCAGGCCAGCATGGCTCACAAGGTCATAGGGTGAAAGAGGCCTTGACAGATGCCCCTCAAGACTTCCAAGTCAGGAGCCGGCCCTCTGAGGACCTGGACCAGGCAGAGGCCTTGGCCTTCATGTTTAAGCCCTGAGCTGTCTCTGGTTCACAGTGGGATGAGACTGCTGGCTGTGGGGATCCGAACAAGGTTGAAATGTGGGAAATTCAAGCCTGGACTGCAAATAAAATCAGGGGCAGACATGCTGGCTACTCAAGTTTCCAAAGACCCAGAGTCTTGGTACTTCTTGCTACCCTGGAACTTTTCCTTAATTTGAGCAGCATGCTGGGGGCTTACAAAGCAAAGTGAGTCTGCTTGTTATCTCCCCAAAGGTGTGCAATTTTTCCAGCATGTGAACAAGCTTATCAACTGTACTGAAAAACACGGGGAAGAGGGGAAAAGAAGGAAGACAGGTATGATTTATTTTCCAGAAAACTGTGGCTTGCGTGTATATTGTCTTTTAAATGAATTCTCCTCCTCTTCCTCCCTCATCTGTTATTGAATAACTTTAATTTAGCAAAACTTGGTCTGGTTGAATCTGCAATTCTGCTCACATGTAGTTACGGAGCTCCAAGGTTAGAAGCCATCTTAGAAATGTCAAGTCCAACCTGTCAATTTGTCTGATGAGGAAAATAAGGCCCAGAGAGAAAACACTTTTTCTTGCCCATGCAGAGCTGGTGGCAGACCTGGGCCACTCCAAATCCAGGTCACCTATCTGCTATAAATTATTTTCTTGGCTGAGAACTAAATTGGGACCTCAGAGTTCTTGAGAGCGACCTTTAGAATGTTAATACATCCTAACTGGGTGGCTTCCATGGGCCTGTGGGATCAACATCTTTTGAAAGGAAAGGTCAGCTGTTAACCACTCTGAGAGCACAAGCAGCACTGGCTAAACTGCTTTCACAGTCCTTTTATCAGCATGGATGCCAAAACTAGGATGTGAGACACATACTGCTTGAGGTTTGGAATTCAATTAGTAAGCTATAAACAAACAAAGAAGCAAACAAACAAACAAAACTTACTTCATCCTTGTGGCATGGAAAATAAAAGCAAATAATTTTGTTAGAGAAAGTCACACATGATCCTGTAATAACTGCAAATGCGGACCACAAGGAAGTGTAGGCCCTGGGTCCCAGCCCACAGGGTCCATAGAGCAGGCCACCCAGGGGCTCTGCCCTTAGACACCAACCCACCCCAAGAAGGCAAGGCAAGTCTTTCCTTCCCAGACCATCCCAGCAGAACCCAAAGGGAATCCAAAGGGGAATTTCACAGATGACTTTCTGTGCCACTCCCTGGAGAAGTGAAAAGTCCTGTAGGTTCAATCCCAGCTCTGGGCGTACACTCAGCATTCTCACACTTCTCCCTAGAGTGCCATCATCAATGAGAGGAGGGTCTATGGCCCTGTGCTTCCTTAAGTTTATGCCCGCTTGGGAAGGCCCAGGGCCTCTGTGGAAGTGAGCAGAGACTACTCTGCTGCCTCTTGCTAGGGACAGATGGCCTCAGGCTGGTGGGGGAGCCACAGCCAGTTACAGGAACCAATAGCATCATTTGGAGAAACAGAAGCATAGGAATGAGGACTGACAGGACTGAAGGCTCTGAAGAAACCCAGGAGGTTTCTGTGGTGGCCTGAGGCCAGGTCAAGAGCCTAACAGCAGGTGCTACTTACTAGACTGCCTGGCCTTGGGCCAATAACCCAGCATAGACCAGGTCACTGAATCTTCCAGCAACCCTAGATGGATGCTGCTGTCATCCCCATTTTACATACGGAAAAACCAAGTTACAGAAAGGGCAAATGCTTTGCTCAGCATCACACAGCAGTTAAGCAGTAAAGCAGGGTTTGAATTCAGCCTAGGATCCCACCATTACTCAATCAGATGAAGCTACACAGCCACATCCAAGACAGAAGAAGTTACCTCGTTCCTGGGGGAGGCCTCCAGCTCAGCAGAGCCCTTCCAAACCCAGCTTGAGGCACCTACACCCATGTGCTGCAGCCCCAGCCTTGGCCCCAAGGAGGGGAAAATCCCTTCTTCTTTCAGAGAATGAGGATGGCAGGACTTGCTACCATGGAGGTGGGTACGTGGATTGGGTGATCCAGGCCTAGAGCTAGAAGAGCTCCAGATCCCCAGATCCTTGCAGTTTGCAGTTAAGATACTAATAGACATAGACCCACAAAAATGGGAAAAAGAGGAAAGTTAACCTTGAACCAAAATTAGTTGAGTTTATTATTTCAAATAAGGTAAAGTCCCTTGTCTGAAGGGTAGGAAGAGCTACACACTAAAACTCATCCTCTCTTTCCTGCTCTGAATGAGAAGTGGTTTAGCTCATGTCCCAGTGCACTGCCCTGTGGCCTCTCCCTTTCCAGCTACCCTACAGTTCTGGCTACCGTTATGGAGGGAGGGGGTGCAGGGACCTGTGGTCCTGTGTGTTTTACAGCTCCTGGGACTCACCAGGAAGGAATGCCACTGTACAAGGGCAACAAGTTATAGTCAGATGTTCTTAACTAGAAAGAATGTAACTGCACCTTTCGCTAGAGATTCAGAAGGCCCTTCAGCAATGCCTGAAGTACCTCGGGACTCTACATAGCAATTGGTTTGTACTGGAGCTATACATCCAGGCTGCCTAATGAACAGGTGCAAAGGCCAACAGAGTCTGGAATGAGAAAGACATCGTACAACTTAAAACTCTGTGGGTCCAGGGCCCCTCCCAGGCCAACAAGGGTCAGGGGTACCACAGCCTCCTCTTACCTCAAACTGCGGCCAGTTCATGGACATGCCTGGCCCGTGATTGGCTCTGAACCACCTCAGGTCCTCCACTGCGTCTGCAGCTTTGATGTTCTGTTCCAGGTCATGGTAAATGTTTTTGTAGCTAAACCAGAGACATAAACAAGACTCCTTTGGAAGGCAGGGGCCAGACATCATTATCCTAGCCTAGTGCCTGGCCAGCAGCAGGCCAAACAAAAGTCATCTTCACAAAAGCAGACAGGAGCACATTCCCCACCTCAGTGCATGATGTTCTGGCTACTATGTGCAGATGTAGGCATATCAATTGCAACTACAGTGTGGAAACCAGAGTGTGGACTTCTGACAAGTTAGCCTTAAATTAAATCAGGTGGTAACATATAAGCTTTGCTCTGCATCAGATATTATCAAAGACATCAGCGCCTGGGCTGCATGGGACACCAATTCATGGGGAAATTAACCCATTTAATCAGGACCAGTGTCAAAAGCACCCCCTTACCTCTTTATTGCCACCAAAAAAAGCCAGAAAACTTAAAATTGGATGTGTTGATGCAGTAACAAAGATCACTGGGTGATGCGGTGGCTACAGAACCCACCCAGGCCCTGGGATAGAGCACACTTTCTGCTAAGCAGCTCAACCTTACAGCTCACTTTCCTAGAAAGCTGATTACGCGGGATAAGAGCATGCATGTATCCCCACTGGGTGTGACATTTACACTCACACTGTGTTGCTGGCGCGTTATTTAACCTCCTCTGGTAAGTGGGCACAATGCCATCTACTTCCTGGGAGGCTTAGAGGACTGCGTGAAGCAAGGGGTGTCAAGGCCCAGCCTGAAGCCCCAGAACAATCCCACATATGACATAAGTTATTCTATGCTCCGAAGAGCATTCCACAAGCCATCATGGATGGACTGGTCTCACCAGCCCTGCCCCTTGACAGCTGTGCTGTAACCTTGAGCAAATCATTTAACCTCGCCCAGCCTTAGTTTCCTCAGGACTGTCACAAAGATTAATTACTGAGAGGTGTGCACTGATTGTTGCTTTTGGTGGTGTTCTTTTTTTCTAAATACAGAAGGAGACAAAGAGAATATAATTTCCTACTAAAGTTAAGTCTTGACCCATGATTTCCTTCCTAAGTGGCTCTGCTATATGGATGACAGATGTCACGTCCCTGGGTAACCCGGACCTCTGCTGGATGAAGGCATCACAGGACCAACCAAAGCTGAGGAAAGGGCAGAATAAATATCCTAGCATCCATCTAAACTATCTGAAAATGAATCGCTGAGGGTCTGGAACCACTGAGAAACCAAGAATAAGTTGACAGCCAACTGCTCTGGATGAAAAGAATTTCCTGAAGGGCCTCAAAGTAAGACCATATGGGGTAGCAGGGCACATCCAAGCCTGGGAAATGCTGGATTTGGTCTCAGGTTGATGTCAAACATGCCCTGACTGGAGCTGCTGTGGTTCCAGAATGGGGTGGCCCTTCTCTCCTGCCCACAGAGAGTTGGCCGTAATGTGACTCGCCTTATCTGTGTGGCAAGACGATGTCCTGCTCAAGCCAGTGATCCACTGTTCCTGAAAGGCCTGTGTGGGCAGCTGCAGCAACTGACTACATGACTGTAGAGCAGGCTCTACAGAAGGACCCTTCCTGGGTACCAAGATCAGAGGAAAGCGGGAGTATTTACTACCTGAGGAGACTTTCTGAAAACACTGCCATCCAGGCCTGACAGAGCAGCAATTGAGATCTATTCAAAGACAAATTTCCACTGATTTCCTTATGAAATATTTTTTTTAACCAAAAGGAAACTTACCTGGCCACATTTGATAGGTCTAGGTGCTTCTCAACCTCTAGGAGCACTTCCCGGAAGAAGCGCAGGCGCTTCTCCTCAAACTGCTGGCACTGCTCAAACACTTGCTCCATGTTCTCCATGTACTGGGGGGTGCTCTGGTCAAGCTCCTTCAGGGACTTCTCATACTTTTCTTTGGTCTAGAATACAAGACAAAGATTAATTTCCACTCAGCCCCTAGTTCAGTACCAGAGATTTCCAGGTTGCAGTAGGATGCACACAGGGTCTTTAGAGAGGGGTGGAGTGGCACAGCAGGAGCCCCAAGGAAGGAACAGCTACCTTGCACTGGGGAGAAACTTCCAGCAGGCCTTGAAGAAGGAGTCAAATGCAGCAGCTGAAGTTGCGAGAGAGGCAGAAGCAAAAAAGTGCAAGCAAGACACCGTAGAGAGCGTGGGGCCCTATCTCGAATGGAACAAAGTTTTTTGGGGGGGATGGAGGGAGAGAAGGGATGTCAGAAAAGAAGGGCTGGTTTGGCCTTAAGCCCTGGATTTTTAAAGAGTTTCCAGGGTTGCCAGGTACTCTGCTCCCAGGCCAGGACAGATGTGGGTAAGTTAAAAGCTAGTGCCGGCAGAGAATGCTGCAGCACCACGAAGCAGAGAAAAAAAAAAAAAAAAAGCTAGTGCCGGTGCCCCAAGCTAAGTGCCAGAGGCTGGGCAGGCCCCAGAAGAGGGAGGGGTTGAAATCTGCAACCTGCTAGGTCCCCAAGCCCATAGAGCTAGTTGATGCCTAATCCTTTATGAATGGATTACTGACTAGACTCTTAATCATACAGAATTCACTTTAACTAAAGTTTGTTACAAAACAAACCAAGTTTAACTGAGCCTTTATCTCTAAGAATATAGACTTTAAGGTCAGACACCGTAGCTGTGGCATTACTGAGATGTGATTAGTATCCCTGGATCTTAGTTTCCTCATTCATACGACACAGATGATACCACCTGGTTCACAAAGGTGCAATGAAGTTCACCTGAGACCTGAAAAGATTAGCAGGTAAAAACCTGTCAACTTAAGACTCCTGCTTCCTCTTTTGACTTTAAGTTCCCTTTCTGCAGTCCCATCCACCCCATCCCCCTGCCCAGCATTTCATTCCATTCCATCTCTGTCTCCAAGTCCACATCAGGAAGCTCTTTATCCAAGAACATTGGAGCAGGGAAGGTGCCTTGAAAATAACATCCTCCAACCTTCTTTCTGGCTTACCAGAGAGCAACAGAGGGAGATGGGTAATCCAGCACACAGTGATCTAGATGCTCGCCCCACCTTTAGCCCCTTTTCCTTTTACATTACAAGAAGATGGTGTCTAGTTTTTAAATCCTGTGATTCTGGGACCTTCCAGGTAGATTGCTAGCTACATTTGTGGAGCACTTCACAGCTTAAAAAGTGCTTTTACAGAATCCTCTCATTTGACCACAGTATTCCATGGAGATGGAAAATCTCCCATCCACCAGAGAAGAAACAGGAGGGTACCAGAATGAGACACTGCCTTTTCAGTCTCCTTTTGGCTGAAATCCACCATCCCACCACACCCAAATTCCCTCAGCCTCTGCCCCTCTCCTAATCCTGTGTGCCCTGAAGTCACAGTGCATGAGCTCCTGGCTTTCATCCCCTCTACCCCCACCTTAGCACCTCGGCTCCCTCCACTACCAGAGCCATCCATCTGAACTGTTCTGATCCCCACTGACCGCTCCCCAAGTCCAAGAGCCGTCCTCTGGCAGCTCCCCATCAGCAGCACCCCAGCTGTTTACCCCGTCTAGTGCTAGGCCATCCATCAGTACCCTCCTATTGACCATGCACACTCTGACCTGTTGCTCCTGCACAATCTGTTTCCCTCTGCTTTGCCTACAACAGTCCTCATAGGGAAGCTGCCCCTCCACCTTTTCGTCCCTCGCCCCTGCTTTCCTGGCAGTTGGTTCCTGCCCCTAATCACGAAGTGAGCACAGCAGGGCTGTGGTAAGGTAAGGTTAGGTATTTGTCCATCTAACCACCCCTCCAATCAGGTATTTACACAATACTTATATGCCAGACATACAAAGTGAAATATTTATTCTCAACATGTAAAAGTAAATGTTACATATAATATGAATGACTTGACTCGCCTTGAGAACATCTTGTTTGCATTTTTCTACTTTGTCTTGCAATTTCTTAAGCTGTTCAGGATTGAGTGATGGGTCAGCTTTACTATTGGTTTCTCGGGATGTTGCAAGCTTCTCCTCTTTGCATGCTGTGTGGTAGGCTTTCTTCGCTGCTTCTACCTATAAGGAGATTGAGTTCCAGGTGTCACATTGCTGCAAGTTCAAAATCCTCTGTAGAGGTTACACATAGAACATGGAAAATGCTTGTGTTATCAAGACAGGAGGAAAACGGAGGAACAAACTGTATGTACACTATGGTTACAAGTAGATATAACAGGAACTTATTTGTCAAACACTGACTGCATGCCTACTTTGTGTTATGTGGTATTCTAGGCAGGAGGGATACAACACAAGAGAAAGAAACAGTGCCTTCATGAAGTTTACATTCTAGCTGGGGGAGACAAATACAGCAAATAACTCAATCATAAAGGAAATGAGTGATAATGTTATTAAAGAAACTAAAGCAGGGAAGAGAGCCAGGAATCTCAGGTGGGGTGGGCTAGAGAATTTTATATAGAGCAGTTGCAGAAAGTTTCACTAAGACAACATGAAACAAAAATGTGAAGGAAGCAAAACATGGATATCTGCAAAAAGAGCACTCCAGGCAGCTAGAACAGGAAATACAAAGAAAATTTCAAAGGAAACGCTCTCCGTGAGATAGGGTTTATTGGTAGGCAGGATTAGAGGGCACATTTCCATACTTTTAATGGTTACTTTACATATATATACAATTATTACACACACATGTAAACATGTATATGTATGTATATTTACTTGAAAGAAGCATCCTTACTTGAGCCAAAGTCACAGTTTTATTCTAGAGAGGAAAGATGAATAGCAACGGCTTGTGAGGGGGAGATGGTTTTGTTTAAAATGGAGGACACATCTCTCAGGTGTGCAACATCTGGGGCCAGGGACAAGAAAGAAGAGACAAGATGTGGCAAAAGTCAAGAAAGAGAGAAAAGAAGGAAAGCCTATCATTATACACCAAAGTCAGAAGTTTATTCTGGGTGATTCTAAGGAGGAAGGCAGTGCAGATCCTGGTTAAAGTGGAGCAGGGTGGACTACTGTGGGATGCCAGAAGGTAGGGAGGCTGAGGAGTGGACCAGCCAGGGTGCGGGGTAGGGAGTGGGGAGTGGGGAGCCCAACAGGTGCTGTAGTGAGGACAAGGCCTGGAGGAGCCACCTAGGGGGCTGTGCAGGTAATAGCCTCCAGCTATGAAGGATGGACAAGGCTCAATGGTTGTTAATCATTGGTTGTTAACCAATGGTTGCTACTGTCACTTTTAGAAAAGCAATAGCATATCATTTGAAACTTTAAGAGAAAAATGAATGCTAGAGAAAGAAAATTTTTACATTAATCTCTCTAGCCCCATGGCATTAAGTCTCCGTAGTAGACCATTCCCAATGACTGGGGTAATGTTGATAGTGGTTAAGAACATGGGCTTTGAGCTCTGGCCCTGGTATGTGGCTCTGAGCCTCAGTTTACATGTCTGTAGAATGGAGAGTTGCAAGCATTAAATTTAAAGAATCACATAAAGCACTCAGTGTCTTGAGCCTGAGTAAATGGAGCCACCTGGGCTTCTGGCCTGCAAGGCAGCCCCTTTCTACCAGTTGTAGCATCCTCTGCCTCAAGAGGCTGGCAGGAATTCCAGGCAGGGAAGGAGAAAACACTGTCAATGAGGGAGACCCAGCACGGCCAGGCTGCCAGGGCATGAGAAAGAGCAGGGAGGCAGCCTGCAGGAGAGGTGCACCTCTTTGAGCTTCTTGGCCCATGGCTTCTGTGCCTTCCGAAAGCCGTCCTCAGCCTCTTTGGTCTCCTTAAAGCCTCCCATCATCTGCTTGTGAAAGGCCTCCTTCTGCCAATTCTTGATCTTCTCGAAGTCCTCATTCATCAGCGAGGCCTTCACCTCCAGGTGCAGTTCACTAACTCTCTCCGCTTCGGACATGATGGCCACCCAGGCCTTCTCCACCGTCCCGTACTGAGGCCCTGGGCACAGGGGAGAAGCTGGTGGGTTACTCAGCACTGAGACCAGCCCATGGGGTAGGGATTTCCACTGTCAACCTCCCTTGGCTGCTAAAATGGGATTGTCAGCTAGCAGCCCAGCTGCTTGGCTGGGAGAAGGTTTCCTTTTGGTTGTTTCTGATATTTTCCCTCAGGGGTTCTATTCCTTTTTCAGTTCCATGGGATGAAGGGGGAAAAAAAGGAACTGAAGCTGAAACTGCTGTCATTCTTTTTTTAAAATTTATTTTAAATACCCAAAACGTGTAACAAATGCAGAATTCCTATTTTGATCATTCCGTTCTACATATATAATCTGTAATTCTCTGTCATTCTTTTAATAAGGAAATTGGCATGGGTGGGGGGTGGGGATGGATTATACACACTGCCTTTTAAAAAGTCACTGAGTTCTTTAAAAACTCAGATTTCTGCATCTTAAAAAATTCAATTGGCTTAAGGCTGGCCCAACAAGGACGGATCTTCTGAAGTGAGCTGAACCACCCACCCCACCTCAGCTCCTAGGACCCCATCAGTGCCCTTCATCTCTTGTGCTTGTCAGCCCCACAGCACCTCAACTAAATCACAGAAGCTGGCTTCTATTCACCTCCTGCATGCCCAGCTAAGAGCTAGGCTCAAAGCGAGCTGAGAACTGCTTACTGAATGGAAGACTGTCTCAGCAGAAGGGAGAACTGTCCTGGGGAGGAAGGAGAGAAGGAAACAGGAGGCATCTTGGGCACAGATGGGAGTGGACTGCCTGACTTTCCTCACTGCCTCCTCACTGGTCTCAGTCCACAAGGCTCAGGAAGGAAACTAATCTGGCCTTATTTGTTAAGGGGAGGATGGGATACGGGTGGGGTAGAGTGTGATGGGGCAAGGTACGGAGAGAATGCTATGACAGAGCTGAGGATAAAATGAGAAGCTCCAGGGCTAGTCCTCACGGGACGTGGGAGAGGGGAGGGGGCAGGAAGGAGGCCTAAGGAGGCTCACACACTCTGAGGCTTAGGGCAGCAGAATGTGACCCGGGAAATTGAACCTCTGAACTTCTAATCTCTCATGCTACAAAATGAGCATGATCCTTGTCCTGACCTTGTGTACCAAGCCAAGGGGAACTCGCATGGTGATGGTGCCAAGAGAGCTTTGTAAAGCCCTAATTCTGAATAATGAGAAGGGATGATGCTGACAGCTGGATACTGAAAGGGGACTATGGATAACAGCTGCCACTTACTGGCGTGAGCTAACCCTACCCACCCGCATGTGCCCACTCCCCTCTTTGGATAACGGCTCTGTACCAAGGCCCTGTGCTAAGTTCTCATGTGGCTCAACTGACAGATAGCTCGCCTGCTGCATCCTATCAGCATCAAGGGGAAAACACAGGTAGCTGGTTGAGCACAGCTGATGTCAGCTGAGGGCCCACCCTCCAGGGATTCCTGGCCCAATGGCCTGACTTCTGGTCAGCCTGTCACTGAAGAAAAGCCTACCCCAAATGTATGCTAAGAAACGCCAGCTAATCTTCTTCTGCCCTGAGAAGTCTCTTAAACAGTTAAGGTCCCCATTTACAACTGAGACATATGTTCAAAACATGGTCCAGATCCACAATCACGTTCATAACCAAGCTTCGGAACCTTCTGAGGCTTTTTGTTTGGAAGGAAGGGGGCAAAACTTCCACCACACAGCACCTGGAGTTATTCCCTTTAAAATTTAAAATTAGAAAACCTGCCAGATGTCATCATTCAGTCTTACCTGACTTGCTGTATGGCCAAGTTTAAAAATAAACAGCACTCAGAATCAGAGAACGAGCTGCCGAGCAGTAGAGTCTTTTCTGTGACTGGAACCTATGCAAGATTTTGGCCCCTTAGGGGTTGCTGTGAAGTAAACTGGGAAGCCTAAGTGCGTCCAAGTGCGTCCAAGGGCTAGAAGAGGAAATTCAGATGCTATCTGCAAAGAGTATTCTTATGCCCCAAGGAAAGGGGGCAGGCAGCTCTCACAGACTGTTCCTGCTGGGTGACAATACTCTGTACTCTCCCTGTTTAGGAGAAGACCTCCCACTACCCCAAGGCAGCACAAGAGGGAACTGGCATGGACAGGTGCCGCAATTTGCCCTGAACCCCTGGCCAGCGGGAGGCCTTCCTACCCTTCTCCACGAGTTGCCTCCAGCGCCGGGCCCACTCAGTGAGCTGCTGCGCATAGGCCTTCTCGATGCGTGCCCGCTCATGCAGGCAGTTCATGAGGTCGCTGCACAGGCGGTGCCCATCGTCGATCCGCTTCACGGTCCGCTTGTAGTTCCCGACCTGAGAGAGAGAGGCACACTGGGAGGCATGGGGCTCAGAGAGCTGGCCTGACCTTGCTGCTACACACCCATGGCCAAGCAGGCTCGGGACCACGTGGTCCTCCGCACAGCTGGAAATGCATATGCTATCAGATCACAAGTCCCCCTGCGTTTACCAATAACAGGAGCATACAAAACAACGAATGAAGCTTCTACCTAAGTGCACCTATGTACAAAGCTCTGGGCCAGGTACTGGGTGGAGCCCGCAGGTCAGGGAGGGAGATAGAGCTGAGGGAAAGGCTGTGAGGAAGGGAAGCACAGGGCAGAGGAAGCCCAGAGAGTCAGTCTCACACCCAGACTGAGGGGTCAGGGACACTTTTCTACAGTAGATAACACCTTACCCGAGTTTTTCTTAAAAACAGGAAAATAATTTTAGGTTACTCAGATTAAAATGATCTTATATTTAACACCACAGGCTCTCTTGGCTAAAGGCCTTTCGATAATCACTGGTATAAAGTGTTTTCAGGTACCTTCTGATTTGCTGTCATCACCTGCTGGATTACTATTACTTCCCAATTATAACATGAACACTAGCTCCCATTTTCTGAGCACCTACTATATGCCAGCTATTTTATACCTTCAAAAAACTGCTACCATACGAAAAAGGAGGCGTAACTGTCTATTCTAGTTTGCTAGCTGCTGGAATGCAATATATCAGAAACGGAATGGCTTTTAAAAGGGGGCATTTAATAAGTTGCTAATTTACAGGTCTAAGGCTGAGAAAATGTCCCAATTAAAACAAGTCTATAGAAATGTCCAATCAAAGGTATCCAGGGAAAAGATACATTGGTTCAAGAAGCCAATGAAGTTCAGGGTTTCTCTCTCATGTGGAAGGACATGTGGCAAACACAGTGTCATCTGCTAGCTTCCTCTCCTGGCTTCCTGTTTCATGAAACTCCCTGGGAGGTGTTTTCCTTCTTCATCTCCAAAGGTTGCTGGCTGGTGGACTCTGCTTCTTGTGGCTACGTTGTTCTGCTCTGCTCTCTCTGAATCTCTCTCCAAAATGCTTCCTCTTTTATAGGATTCCAGTAAACTAATCAAGACCCACCCAAATGGGTGGAGACACGCCTCTACGTAACCCAGCTTAAGAACCACGCTTGATTAAATCACATCTCCAGGGAGATGATCTAATTCCAGTTTCAAACATACAATACTGAATAGGGATTAGGTTTAACACATGGCTTTTCTAGGGTACATATATCATTTCAAACCAGCACACTGTCCCACTTTGCAGAAGAGAAGGGCTGAGAGAAGCTGTGAATTTTCCCAAGATCACCCAGCGTAGGGGGCAGGGGCTGAAGGTAGGTTTTCAAATGGTTCCAAGTAGGACAGCCTAGACGGCAAAGCTCAGACTCATTCTTGCCTCATCAGGAGCCACAGTGAGTTTTAACTACTTTTTTCCACAGTAAAAGGAGAGATTAGCTCATCTAAATTACAAATAATAAAAAAATGACAGCAATATTAATACCAATTTGGGATGAAAATTGAAGAGTTCATTATGTCTCAGAAACATTGACTTGAAAAGATAAAATGTAGCTGGTACTTGAGTACCTAGAGGAAACACAACGAATAACTAATTGATTATATTTTCATCCCTTTCCTTCCACTTTTGCCTGTTCTAAAAGTCTTTTTACTTGTGTGCTGGTTTGAAAGGATGTATGTACCCTAGAAAAGCCATGTTTTAATCCTAATCCCATTTTGTAAAGGCAGCCATTTCTTGTAATTCCTATTCAGCACTGTATGTTTGAAACCTTAATTAGATCATCTCTCTGGAGATGTGACTCAATCAAGAGTGGTTGTTAAACTGGATTAGGTGGAAGTATGTCTCCACCCATCCTACTTGGGTCTTGATTAGTTTACTGGAATCCTATAAAAGAGGAAATATTTCGAGGAAAAGAGAGATTCAGAATGCAGAGCAGAATAACATAGCCACGAAAAGGAGAGAATCCACCACCCAGTGACCTTTGGAGATGAAGAAGGAAAACGCCTCCCAGGGAGCTTCATGAAACAGGAAGCCAGGAGAGGAAACTAGCAGATGATGCCGTGTTCACCATGTGCCCTTCCAGATGAGAGAGGAACCCTGACCGTGTTTACCATGCACCTTTCCAGATGAGAGAAAAACTCCGACTGTGTTCACCAAGTGCCCTTCCACTTGAGAGAGAAACTCTGAACTTCATCGGCTTCTTGAACCAATGTTACCTTTCCCTGGATGCCTTTTTTTTTAATATATATATAAATGCCAAAAACCATAAAGCAAATGCAAACATTCCTATTTTGAACATTCCGTTCTACATATATAATCAGTAATTCACAATATCATCACATAGTTGCATATTCATCATCATAATCATTTCTTGGAACATTTGCATTCAGAAAAAGAAATAAAACGAAAACAGAAAAAAAATTTATACATACCATCCCTCACCCATCCCTTTCAATGATCACTAGCATTTCAAACTAAATTTATTTTAACATTTGTTCCCATTATTTATTTTTATTCCATATGTTCTACTCGCCTGTTGACAAGGTAGATAAAAGGAGCATCAGACACAAGGTTTTCACAATCACACAAATTGTGAAAGCTATATCATTATACAATCATCATCAAGAAACATGGCTACTGGAACACAGCTCTACATTTTCAGGCAGTTCCCTAAAGCCTCTCCATTACATCTTGGATAACAAGGTGATATCTACTTAATGCATAAGAATAACCTCCAGGATAACCTCTGGACTCTGTTTGGAATCTCTCAGTCATTGACACTTTGTTTCATTTCACTCTTCCTGCTTTTGGTCGAGAAGGTTTTCTCAATCCCTTGATGCTGAGTCTCAGCTCACTCTAGGGTTTTTCTCAATCCCTTGATGCTGAGTCTCAGCTCATTCAAGGATTTCTGTCCCACGTTGTCAGGAAGTTCCACACCCCTGGGAGTCATGTCCCATGCAGACAGGGGGAGGGTGGTGAGTTTGCTTGTTGTGTTGGCTGGAGAGAGAGACCACATCTGAGCAACAAAAGAGGTTCTCCTGGGGTTGACTCTTAGGCCTAATTTTAAGTAGGCTTGACCTATCCTTTGTGGGGTTAAGTTTCATATGAATAAACCCCAAGACTGGGGACTCAGCCTATAGCTTTGGTTGTCCACACTGCTTGCAAGAATATCAAGAATTCAACTTGGGGAAGTTGAATTTCTCCCCGTTCTCACCATTCCCTGAAGGGGACTTTGCAAATACTTTTCCACTCACTGATCAAATCAATCAAATCACTCTGGGATTCATCGGGGCATCACTCTGGACAAACCAACAAAATCTCATGTCCTACCCAAGGTTCCAAGTACTGTTGGTGTTCAATCAAGCTATCTACATAAGTTATATTAGGAGATGCACTAGTCAAAATATAAATTTTGTACCAAATAAATATTTTTTCTTTAGTCTCACAGATAAGTTGAAATTTTAAAATATTAATTACCATCTATTTTCAGCACCCTGCAGTAATGACATTTCTTTGTTCTTCCTCATGCAAAAACATTTTAAAAATTTGTACATTTAGTCACTATTATTATACACTCTAGGCATTCCTAGATTATAACATCTCAATCTCTATCATCTTTCTTTCTGATTTCATTTATGCCCCCAGCCCTCCTCCATCATTCTCATATTCAGCTTCATTGTTTTAACATAATTGTATTACAGCTAGGCAGTATTGTGCTGTCCATTTCTGAGATTTTATATTCGGTCCTGTTGCACAATCTGTATCCCTTCTGCTCCAATTACCCAATATCTTACCCTATTTCTATCTCTTAATGGTCTCTGTTAACAATGAAATATTCCAAGTTTATGCACTAACGTCAGTTTATATCAGTGAGACCATACAGTATTTGTCCTATTGTTCTTGGCTAATCTCAGTCAGCACAATGTCCTCAAGGTCCATTCATGTTGTTACATACTTTATAACTTTATTCTGTCTTACAGCTGCATAATATTCCATTGTATGTATATACCACAGTTGGTTTAGCTACTCTTCTGCTGATGGACATTGTGGCTGTTTCCATCTCTTTGCAATTGTCAATAGTGCTGTATAAACATTAGTGTGCAAATGTACATTTGTGTCCTTGCCCTTCTGTCCTTTGAGTAGATACCTGGTGTGGTAGTTAGATTCAGTTGTCAACTTGGCCAGGTGAAGGCACCTAGTTCTGTTGCTGTGGACATGAGCCAATGGTACGTGAACCTCATCTGTTGCTAATTACATCTGCAGTTCGCTAGGAGGCGTGCCTGCTGCAATGAATCACATTTGACTTAATTGGCTGGGGCTTAAATGAGAGAGCACAACGTAGCACAGCCCAAGCAGCTCAGCATACCTCATCTCAGCACTCGCAGCTCAGCCCAGGCCTTTGGAGATGCAGAAAGAAGTCACCCCAGGGAAAGTTGTTGGAACCCAGAGGCCTGGAGAGAAGGCCAGCAGAGATTACACCTTGAGCCTTCCCACGTAAGAAAGAACCTCAGATGAAAGCTGCCTTTCCTCTGAATAACTAACAAAATAAATCTCATTTTATTAAAAGCCGATCCATCTCTGGTGTGTTGCATTCTGGCAGCTGGCAAAGTAGAACACCTAGCAATGGTATTGCCGGGTCATATGGCATTTCTATATTGAGCTTTTTGAGGAACCGCCAAACTGCCTTCCACAGCAGTTGCACCATTTGACATTCGCACCAACAGTGGATAAGTGTGCCTCTTTCTCCACATCCTCTCCAGCACTTGTCATTTTCTGTTTCATTGATAATGGCCATTTTGGTGGGTGTGAGATGATATCTCATTGTGGTTTTGATTAGCATTTCTCTAATGACCAGGGGAGTTGAGCATCTCTTCATGTGTCTTTTGGCCATCTGTATTTCCTCTTCTGAGAAGTGTCTGTTCAAGTCTTTTGCCCATTTTGTAATTGGATTGGCTGTCTTTTTGTTGTTGAGTTGAACAATCTCTTTATAAATTCTGGATACTAGAACTTTATCTGATAAGTAGTTTCCAAATATTGTCTCCCATTGTGTAGGCTGTCTTTTTACTTTCTTGATGAAGTTCTTTGATGCGCAAAAGTGTTTAATTTTGAGGAGTTCCCATTTCTTTCTTTCTTTCTTCAGTGCTCTTGCTTTGGGTGTAAGGTCTATAAAACCGCCTCCAAGTATAAGATTTATAAGACATTCCCCTACATTTTCTTCTAACAGTTTTATGGTCTTAGACCTAATGTTTAGGTCTTTGATCCATTTTGAGTTAACTTGTGTATAGGGTGTGAGATACAGGTCCTCTTTCATTCTTTTGCATATGGATATCCAGTTCTCTACGCACCATTTTTTGAAGAGACTGTTCTGTCCCAGGTGAGCTGGCTTGACTGCCTTATCAAAGATCAACTGTCCATAGATGAAAGGGTCTATATCTGAACAGTCTATTCGATTCCATTGGTCAATATATCTATCTTTATGCCAGTACCATGCTGTTTTGACCATTGTAGCTTCTTAAGATGCCTTAAAGTCAGGTAGTGTGAGACCTCTGACTTCATTTTTTCCCCTCAGGATACTTTTAGCTATTCAGGGCACCCTGCCCTTCCAGATAAATTTGGTTATTGGTTTTTCTATTTCTGAAAAGTAAGTTGTTGGGATTTTAATTGTTATTGCATTGAATCTGTACATCAATTTAGGTAGAACTGACATCTTAACTATATTCAGTCTTCCAATCCATCAACATGGTATGCCTTTCCATCTATTTAGGTCTTCTGTGATTTCTTTTAACAATCTCTTGTAGTTTTCTCTGTATAGGTCTTTTGTCTCTTTAGTTAAATTTATTCCTAAATATTTTATTCTTTTGGTTGCATTGTAAATGGAATTTGTTTCTTGATTTCCCCCTCAGATTGTTCCTTACTAGTATATAGAAACATTATAGATTTTTGAGTGTTGATCTTGTAAACTGTCACTTTGCTGTACTCATTTATTAGCTCTAGTAGTTTTGTTGTGGATTTTTCAGGGTTTTCGACATATAGTAGCATATCATCTGCAAACAGTGAGAGTTTTACTTCTTCCTCTCCAATTTTGATGCCTTGTATTTCCTTTTCTTGTTTAATTGCTCTGGCTAGAACTTCCAACACAATGTTGAATAACAGTGGTGATAGTGGACATCCTTGTCTTGTTCCTGCTCTTAGGGGGAAAGTTTTCAGTTTTTCCCCATTGAGGTTGATAATAGCTGTGGGTTTTTCATATATTCCCTTCATCATTTTAAGGAAGTTCCCTTCTATTCCTATCCTTTGAAGTGTTTTCAACAAGAAAGGATGTTGAATTTTGTCAAATGCCTTTTCTGCATCAATCGAGATGATCATGTGGTTTTTCTGCTTTGATTTGTTGATATGTTGTATTACAATTAATTGATTTTCTTATGTTGAACCATTCTTGCATACTTGGGATGAATCCTACTTGGTCATGATGTATAATTCTTTTAATGTGTTGCTGGATTCGATTTGCTAGAATTTTGTTGAGAATTTCTGCATCTATATTCATTAGAGAGACTGGTCTGTAATTTTCTTTTTTTGTAATATCTTTGTCTGGCTTTGGTATGAGGGTGATGGCTTCATAGAATGACTTAGGTAGCTTTCTGTCCTCTTCAATTTTTTTGAAGAGTGTGAGCAGGATTGGTACTAATTCTTTCTGGAATGTTTGGTAGAATTCACCTGTGAAGCCATCTGGTCCTGGAATTTTTTGGGGGGGAGCTTCTTAGTGACTGATTCAATTTCTTTACTTGTGATTGGTTTGTTGAGGTCGTCTATTTCTTCTCGAGTCAAAGTTGATTGTTCATGCCTTTCTAGAAAGTTGTCCATTTCATCTACATTGTTGTATTTATTAGCATAAAGTTGTTCACAGTATCCTGTCATTGCTTCCTTCATTTCTGTGGGGTCAGTGGTTATGTCTCCTCTTCCATTTCTGATCTTATTTATTTGCATCCTCTCTCTTCTTTTTGTCAATCTTGCTAAGGGTCCTTCAATCTTATTGATTTTCTCATAGAACCAGCTTCTGTTTTTATTGATTTTCTCAATTGTTTTCATGTTCTCAATTTCATTTATTTCTGCTCTAATCTTTGTTATTTCTTTCCTTTTGCTTGCTTTGGGGTTAGTTTGCTGTTCTTTCTCTACTTCTTCCAAGTGGGCAGTTAATTCCCTGATTTTTGCCCTTTCTTCTTTTTTGATATAGGCATTTAGGGCAATAAATTTCCCTCTTAGCACTGCCTTTGCTGCATCCCATAAGTTTTGATATATTGTGTTTTCATTTTCATTTGCCTCAAGATATTTACTGATTTCTCTTGTAATTTGTTCCTTGACCCACTGGTTGTTTAAGAGTGTGTTTGTTGAGCCTCCACATATTTGTGAATTTTCTGGCACTCTGCCTATTATTGATTTCCAACTTCATTCCTTTATGATCTGAGAAAGTGCTTTGTATGATTTCAATCTTTTTAAATTTATTGAGACTTGCTTTGTGACCCAGCATATGGTCTATCTTTGAGAATGATCCATGAGCACTTGAGAAAAAGGTGTATCCTGCTGTTGTGGGGTGTAATGTGGGGTGTAATGTTCAATAAATGTCTGTTACGTCTAGCTCATTTGTTGTATTATTCAAATTCTCTGTTTCTTTATTGATCCTTTGTCTAGATGTTCTGTCCATTGATGAGAGTGGGGAATTGAAGTCTCCAACTATTATGGTAGATGTGTCTATTTCTCTTTTCAGTGTTTGCCACATGTATTTTGGAGCATTCTGGTTCAGTGCATAAATATTTATGATTGTTATGTCTTCGTGCTGAATTGTTCCTTTTACTAGTACATAGTATCCTTGTCTCTTTTAACCATTTTACATTTGAAGTCTAATTTGTTGGTTATTCGTATAGCTAATCCTGCTCTTTTCTGATTGTTATTTGCATGAAATATCTTTTCCCAACCTCTCACTTTCAATCTATGTTCATCTTTGCTTCTAAGATGTGTTTCCTATAGACAGCATATACATGAGTCCTGTTTTTTAATCCATTCTGCCAGTCTATTTCTTTTGATGGGGAGTTTAATCTTTTAACATTTAGTGTTATTACTGTACGGGTAGTACTTTCTTCTACCATTTTGCCTTTTGGATTTTATATGTCATATCTAATTTTCCTTCTTTTTACCTTTACTCATAGTCTTCCTTTCTACACTCTTCTCCACACCTCTCTTCTGTCTTTTTGTATCTGCCGCTAGTGCTCCCTTTAGTATTTCTTGTAGAGCTGGCCTCTTGGTCACAAATTCTCTCAGTGATTTTTTTGTCTGAAAGTGTTTTAATTTCCCCTCATTTTTGAAGGACAATTTTGCTGGATATGGAATTCTTGTTCGGCAGTTTTTTTTCTTTTAGCAATTTAAATATATCATCCCACTGTCTTCTCCCCTCCATGGTTTCTGCTGAGAAATCTACGCATAGTCTTATTGGGCTTCCCTTGAATGTGATGGATTGTTTCTCTCTTGCTGCTTTCAAGATTCTCTCTTTCTCTTTGACATCTGACATTCTGATTAGTAAGTGTCTTGGAATACGTCTACTTGGATCTTTTCTCTTTGGGGTACGCTGCACTTCTTGCATCTGTAATTTTAAGTCTTTCGTAAGAGTTGGGAAATTTTCAGTGATAATTTCCTCCATTAGTTTTTCTCCCCCTTTTCCCTTCTCTTCTCCTTCTGGGACACCCACAACATGTATATTTGTGTGCTTCATATTGTCATTCAATTCCCTGAGTCCCTGTTCATATTTTTCCATTTTTTCCTCTATATTTTCTTTTTCTTGTTGGATTTCAGACGTTCCGTCCTCCAGTTCACTAATCCTACCTTCTGCCTCTCAAAATCTACAATTGTAGGTTTCCATTGTTTTTTTCATCTCTTCTACCATGCCTTTCATTTCCATAAGTTCTGTGATTTATGTTTTCAGACTTTCGATTTCTTCTTTTTGTTCATTCCTTGCCCTCTTTATATCCTCCCTCAATTCGTTGATTTGATTTTTGATAAGGTCTTCCATGTCTGTTTGTATATTCTGAATTGTTTCAGCTCCTTTATCTCATTTGAGTTGTTGATTTGTTTCTTTGACTGGGCCATATCTTCAATTTTCCTAGCATGATTTGTTATTTTTTGCTGGTGTCTAGGCATTTAATTACCTTAATTAGTTTATTCTGGAGATTGTTTTCACTTCTTTTACCTAAGGTTTTCTCGCTGGATGAATTTGTTGTGTATCTCTTCTTTGACATTTAGTTCAGCTTTTCTGGATCTCTAGCTTAGGTTTTGTTTAACAGAGGAGAATTTTTCAGTTCTTGGCTTCTTGTTTCTTGCCCTGCTTGCATGGTGCCTTTTCCCCCCTTCACCCTTAGGAGGGTCTATGTAGGTATTATAGACCCCAGCTGGATTTTCCCATACCAAACTGGCCTCCTATCAGGAGGAAAGAGTCACCTGCGTCGGTTTTCCCTGAGGGTGAGACCCAGCAGGCTGAAAGACTTGCCGGTGAAGTCTCTGGACTCTGTTTTTCGTATCCTGCCCAGTATGTGGCGCTTGTCTGCTTGCAGGTCCCACCAGCATAATATGATGCGGTACCTTTAACTTTGGCAGACTCTTCCTGCTGGGGGTGAGGTGGAGACAGAAGAGAGGTTGTAGGCTGGTTTTAATGGCTTCAAATTACAAAGCCCTGGGGTCTGAATTCCTTAAGGGAGGGATTCCACCTGAGTTGGGTTTCACCCCTCCCCTGGGGAAGGCACAGGCTCTAGACAAGCTCTCAAACAAGCTTGTTTCTGCCTATGCCTGGGGCAGTTGCAGCCTGAGAAGTCCTGCCACTGTACCTGAAGGCAGTCAAGCCTTTGTAGAAACACAGCCACAAAAACCTCTGTTTCTTTTTTTTTTCTTTTTCTGTCAGCCCTGCCCCCTTGTTGCTGGGGCAAAAATGATCGATCTCCACTTTGACCAGGTTCACCTGAGCTGGGGGCCTATTTTTGGTAGTCAAAATTTGTTAATTAATTCCACAATTGGCATTTGGTTGGGCTCAGGCCCTGCTGCTGGTAAAGTCTCTTTTCTTTACCCTCTGGGAAGCAACATGTGGGGGAGGGGCACCAGCCGCCACGGCTTGGGGAACTCATGGTTCTGGAGGCGCTCACAGCCAGTCCAGCTGGTACATACTGGGGTACACCGTGTGTCCAGTCACTGATGTAGCCCCAGGAACTGTTCTATACTGTTTCTAGTTATTTAGTAGTTGTGCTGGAGGATGAACTAAAACGTCACATTGCTAAGCCGCCATCTTGACCCGGACCAAACTTCGCTGGATGTCTCTGATTGGATGTTTCTATAGACTTTTTAAAATTGGGACATTTTCTCGGCCTTAGAACTATAAACTAGCAAGTTATTAAATTCCCCTTTTTAAAAGCCATTCCATTTCTGGTATATTGCATTCCGGCTGCTAGCAAACTAGAACAGCTTAGCTAAGCACTCTTGGTACTTTTTCTCCTGGAAGTTCCAGGAGAAGAAGATGGACTCAGCAGTGAAGGGACAAAGAGAGCTACAGCCTGTCTAACTGAATTATCAAGAGTTGAAATCAGCTGTTGTTTCCTACTATCCTGAAGTGAAGTAGCCAGAGGAAGAGGGCAAGGGATAGTCTTCCGAAGGCTGATGGTGGGAAGCCCTTGCAAAGGAACAGAACATGTGGAGCTCTGCATGGAGATAGGCAATGGGGGAAATGGATGTCTGGGGCCTCTCCAGGTAGGGCTCTCCCAAAGTCCAGAGCTCCAGGCAGGCTGAGAGGACCCCACTCCTACTAAAACCAGAATCCTGGCAAACAGTCAGGACCTTGGAGGTTACTTAGCCTGGGCAGCCTTCTCCAGAGACAGAGGCATTGGATGATTTCTTACATGTTTGCTGGAGGATGGCAACAGCTTTCAGACTTTATCACTGCTCCCTCTACAGATCCCCTCAGCCCAGACATGACCCAGCTGTTTTTACTCCTCTATGAGAAATCAGGGTCAGTAGCTCACCTAAGTTCAGCAGCTGAACCTGAGCTTTCAACTGTAAACTTCTGCAGGCCCTTTTAGGCAGACAAAAGCAAGCATATTCACAACCGGATGAAAGTGATATCACACGCTGGCTTCCTTTAAAATAGGGCCTTCTTGTCATTTTGAAAATTACAGGAGGATGAAAAAAATAACTAATAAAACAACTCATTGTTGCTGAGCTGAAGGCAAATGGAGCTAGGATAATCACAGTCCTAATTAAACTTTGACAGTCACCATGAAAAACGATACAGAGCTGGAGATTTCATCTCACTGTTAGTATTCAAATTAGTTATTGACATCAAAATATGTTCTTTGGTTCTACAGAAGCCCGCCTACCTTTCTGATTTTAAAAACACTTGAAGAAAGACTTAGGAAAAAGAAAAGGTATTTCTTAACAAGTTACATGTTGGTATAATCTATCAGCACATACAATAGCTCTTGTTTATTTTATTGTTTAATTCTTTAATTGTGTAAAATACTTAAATTATGTGTAAAATATACATAAGTATAATTTTAACCATATAAGTGTACAATTCTTTGACAGTAAGTACACTATATACTGGGCAACTTTCACCACTATGTATTTCCAGACTATTTTCACCAACCCAAACCAAATCTCATATGCACATAGTAAAAAGTCCCCATCTTCCCAGCATCTCTCATATCAGGTCACTACTAATCTGTTTTCTGCATTTAAGAACTTGCTTACTCCGAGTATTTCATCTAAAAGACGAAATATCTGTCCTTCTATGTAATGCTTATTTCACTCAATATGGTACCTTCCACATTCATCCATGTACCAGCACTTCACTTCTTTTTTTGGCTGAATAATGTTCTACTCTACGGATATACTAAATTTTGTTTAAACATACATTTACTGATGTACACATGAGCCTCCCTTATGTGGCTATTGTGAATAATGCTGCAAAAAATATTTGTCTCAGGTCCTACTTTCAATTCCCTTTTGGTATATACCTAACAGTGGAACTGTTGGGTTGTATAGTAATTCTATGGTTAACTATCTGAGGAACTGCCAAACTATTTCCCACAGTGGCTGTATCATTTTACATCCCCACTCACAATGTATAAGTGCTCCTATTTCTCTGCATCCTTGTCAACACTTATTTTCAGTTTTTTAAATAACAGTCATCCTAGTGGGGGTGAAATGGTATACCACTGTAGCTTTAATTTGCATTTCATTAGTGAATAATGGTGTTGAGCATGTTTTCATATACTTATTGGCCATTTGAATATCTTTTTTGGGGAGCTATGTCTATTTAAATCCTTGGTCAATTTTTAAATTTTACTTTTTAAATATTTTTATTGTAAATGACAAACATTCTTGATATACATTCTATATATGGTGTACAATCAATGGCTTACAACATCATCACATAGTTGCATATTCATCACCATGATTATTTTTTTGAACATCTGCATCTCTCCAGCAAAAGAAATAAAAAAGAAAAAATTCATACATCATACCCCTAACCCCTCCGCCTCACTGACCACTAGTATTTCAATCTACACAATTTATTTTAACCTTTGTGCCCCTATTATTTATTTTTTATCCATATTTTTTACTCATCTGTCCATATCGTAGATAAAAGGAGCATCAGACACAAGGTTCTACAATCATACAGTAACACTGCAAAAGTTATATACAATGATCTTCAAGAAACATGGCTACTGGAACACAACTCTACAGTTTCAGGGACTTCCTTCTAGCCACTCTAACCCACCAAAAACTAAGAAGAGGATATCTAAAAATTGCGTAAGAATAACCTCCAGGATAACCTCTCGACTCTGAAATCTCTCAGCCACTGACACTTTATTTTGTCTCATTTTTCTCTTCCCCGTTTTGGTCAAGAAGGTTTTCTCAATCCCTTGATGTTGAGTCCCAGCTCATCCCAGGATTTCTGTCCCACATTACCAGGGAGGTTTACACCCCTAGGAATCATGTAGCACAGAGAGGGCGAGGGCAGTGAGTTCACTTGCTGTGTTGCCTTAGAGAGAGAGAGGCTTGGTCAATTTTTAAAGAGCATTTTTTTTTGTTATTGTTGAGTTGTAGTGTTTTTTAAAATATATTCTGGATATAAAACCCTTTTCAGATATATAGTTTCCACATCTGCTGTTCTGCTGGTTGTCTTTTCATTTTCTTGATAATGTCCTTAGATGCATGAAAGTTTAAAATTTTGATGAAACCCATTTTATCTATTTTTCCTATTTTGTTCCATGTGCTTTTGACATAAAATCGAAAATTCCATTGCCTACTACAAGGTCCAGAAGATATTTCTCTCTGTTTCTTGGTAAAAATTTTATGTAGTATTAGTTCTTATAATTAGGTTTTTGATCCATTTTGAATTAATTTTTATATGTGGTAAGAGGAAGGGGTTCCACATTCATTCTTTTGCATGTGGATTTCCAGTTGTCCCAGCACCATTTGTTAAACACACTATTCTTTCTCCACTGAATGGATTTGCTACCCTTGCTGAAAATCAACAAGGGTGTATTATTAACTCTAGACTCTCAATTCTAGCCCACTGGTTTATTTGTATGTTCCATAGTGTTTTAATTACTGCAGTTTTGTAGTAAGTTTTGTACTTGGAAGTGATGAGTTCATCAACTTTGTTCTTCCTTACCAGGACTGTTTTGGCTATTAAATACCTGTTGCAATTTCAGATGAATTTGAGGACCGGCTTTTCCATTTCTGCAAAAAAAGGCTGCAAGAATTGTGAGAGGGACTGCACTGAATTTGTAGATCACTCTAGGCCATACTGACATTTTAACAATAATAGTTCTTCCAATCCAAGGCTACAGGCATTTACATAGATCTTTAATTTCTTTCAGCGTGCACTTAAGTGTGCAAGTATTTCATCTCCTTGATAATTTTAACTTTTTATTGAATAGTATAATGTATACACAAAGCAAAGAAATAAAAAAGCAATAGTTTTCAAAGCACACTTCAACAAGTAAGTTACAGGACAGATGCCATCCTCTCAGATTTTTCCTTCTGGCTGCTCCAGAATATAGGAGGCTAGAAGGCTTAAAAAAAATTTTTTTTTATCAGCACAATCGACTTTTTTTTTTTGTGGAAAATAACATATATACAACAAAGCAATAAATTTCAAAGCACAGCACCCAATTAGTTGTAGTTCAGAGTTTGACATGGGTTACAATTCCACAATTTTAGGTTTTTACTTCTAGCTGCTCTAAGATACTGCAGACTAAAAAAGTTATCAATTTAATGATTCAGCAATCATATTCATTTGTTAAATCCTATCCTCTCTGTATAACTCCACCATCACCTTTGATCTTTCTATCCCTCTCTTTAGGGGTGTTTAGGTTATGGCCATTCTAACTTTTTCATGCTGAAAGGGGCTGTCAATAATATGGGGTAGGGAGATGGAACTATCTGATGTTCTGAACAGGCTGGGTCCTCTAGGTTTCTGGACTTATCTGGTCCAGGGACCCATCTGGAGATTGTAAGTTCCTAGAAAGTCAAACTAGTACATGGAACCCTTGTGGAATCTTATGTATTGCCGTAGGTGTTCTTTAGGCTGGAATTGTCCTGGTTGGGGGTTGGCAGGTTATGATAGGTAGCAATGTCTAACTGAAGCTTGCATAAGAGCAACCTTCAGAGTAGCCTCTTGACTTTATTTGAACTCTCTCTGCCACTGATACTTTACTAGTTACACTTCTTTTCCCCCTTTTGGTCAGGATGGAATTGTTGATTCCATGGTGCCAGGTCCAGATTCATCCCTGGGAGTCATCTCCCACGTTGCCAGGGAGACTTTCATCCCTGGATGTCATG
>PVIY010019179.1:0-46280 GCA_004026745.1 Myrmecophaga tridactyla
TATATATATATATATATATATATATATATATATATATATATATATATATATATATATATATATATATAACCTGATTATTAGATATAAGAATGAAGACGATCCGTTGGGGTTAAAGTAATTCAGAACACAGGTAACAAAGACATTGTCTGTATTTTAGAGACACACATACTCTCTTAAACCATAGAAAGAAAGGTTTATTTGGTCTGGAAACTAAATTTTCTGTAGCACATAATCTAACTCAACCTGTCTGTATTGTTTATTTGAACAAATGAAACACAGGGAGCCCAGAATAAGAAAGAGGTCCGTTAATCCTGTATAGCTTAATATAATGCCTGGAGATATCCTAGATTATATTAAACAGATAATAAAAAGTATTGGCAAAGTCCCTTGAGGGCTGAGAGAAAAAAAATGGAACTATTAAACTTTACCATCAGGGAATTCCCTGATAATGTGTCAAACTTTAGGAACACCCAAATCAATAGGCCAAGCCCTTGATCTTGGGGCTTACTCTTGTGAAGCTTATGTAGGCAGTGAAGAAGTTTAGCCTATCTATAAGTATGGCTAGGAGTTACTTCTGGAGGACCTCTGTTGTTGCTCTGATGTGGCCTCACTCTCTCTAAGCCCAACACTGAAAGTGAAATCATTGTCATCCCCTCTATGTGGGGACATGCCATCCAGGAGTGAATGTTACCCTGGCAGTGTGGGAGATGACTCCCAGGGATGAATCTGGCCCTGGCACTGTGGGATCAACAATTCCATCCTGATCAAAAGGGGGAAAAGAAGTATAACAAATAAAGTATCAGCGGCAGAGAGAGTTCAAATAGAGTCGAGAGGTTGCTCTGGAGGTTGCTTTTACACAAGCTTCGGTTAGACCTTGCTACCTACCATAACCAGCCAATCCCCAACCCAGACCATTCCAGCCAATCCTAAAGAACACCTAGGGCAGCATATAAGATTCCACAAGGGTTCCATGCACTAGAGTAACTTTCCAGAAACCTACAACCTCCAGATGGCTCCCTGGTCCAGATAAGTCCTGAAAATTAGCCCAGCCTCTCTAGAACGTCAGCTAGTTCCATGTCCCTCCCCCATATTATTTTCAGTCCTTCCAACATGAAAAAAATTAGAATGGCCATAACCCAAACTCCCCTAAAGAGAGGGATAGAAAAATCAAAGATGATGGTGGAGTTATACAGAGAAGATAGGATTTAGCAAATGAGTTTTATTACTGAATCATTAAATTAGTGCCTCTTTTAGTCTCCAGTGTCTTAGAGCAGCTAGAAGTAAAAACGTAAAATTGTGAATTATAACCCATACCAAATTCTGAAATATGTTCTACAATTAATTGTGATGCTGTGCTTTGAAATTTATTTGCTTTCTTGTATATATGTGTTTTTTTACAAAAAAGAGAAAAAAAAAGTCGATTGTGAGAATAAAGTTATGAAGTATGTAACAACATGGATGGACCTTGAGAACGTTATGCTGAGTGAGACTAGCCAAAAACAAAAGGACAAATACTGTATGGTCTCACTGATATGAACTGACGTTAATGAATAAACTTGAAATATTTCGTTGGTAACAGAGACCATCAGGAGATAGAAATAGGGTAAGATATTGGGTAATTGGAGCTGAAGGGATAAAGACTGTGCCACAGGACTGGATAAAAAAACTCAAAAATGGACAGCACAATACTACCTAACTGTAATACAATTATGTTAAAACACTGAATGAAGCTGCATGTGAGAATGATAGAGGGAGGAGGGCTGAGAACATAAATGAAATCAGAAAGAAAGATAGACAATAAAGATTGATATGGTATAATCTAGGAATGCCTAGAGTGTATAATAATAGTGACTAAATGTACTAATTTTAAAAATATTTTTGCATGAGGAAGAACAAAGGATTGTCATTATTACAGGGTGCTAAAAATAGATGGTAATTAATATTTTAAAATGTCACCTTATGTGTGAGACTAAAGCAAAAAATGTTTATTTGGTACAAAATTTATATTTTAACTAGTGCATTTCCTAATATAACTTATGTAGATAGTTTGATTGAACACCATAAGTACTTGGAATCTCAGGTAGGACATGAGATTTGGTTGGTTTGTCCAGAGTGATGCCCCAATGAATCCCAGAGTGATTCGATCAGTGAGTGGAAAAGTATTTGCAAAGCCCCCTTCGGGGAATGGTGAGAACAGGAAGAAATGCAACTTCCCCAAGTTGAATTCTTGATATTCTCACAAGCTGTGTGGACAACCAAAGCTATAGGCTGAGCCCCCAGTCTTGGGGTTTGTTCATATGAAACTTAACCCCACAAAGGATAGGTCAAGTCTACTTAAAATTTAGTAGAGTCACCTAAGAGTCACCCCCAAGAGAGCCTCTCTTGTTGCTCAGATGTGGCCTCTTTCTCCAGCCAACACAACAAGCAATCTCACCACCCTTCCCCTGTCTATGTGGGACATGACTCCCAGGGGTGTGGACCTTCCTGGCAACATGGGACAGAAATCCCAGAATGAGCTGAGACTCAGCATCAAAGGATTGAGAAAACCTTCTCGACCAAAAGGGGGAAGAGTGAAATGGGACAAAGCGTCAATGGCTGAGAGATTCCAAACAGAGTTGAGAGGTTGTCCTGGAGGTTATTCTTACACATTAAGTAGATATCATCTTGTTATTCAAGATGTAATGGAGAGGCTGGAGGGAACTGCCTGAAAATGTAGAGCTGTGCCAGTAGCCATGTTTCTTGAGGATGATTGAATAATGATAAAGCTGTCACAATGTGACTGAGTGATTGTGAAAACCTTGTGTCTGATGCTCCTTTTATCTACCTTGTCAACAAACGAGTAGAACATATGGAATAAAAATAAATAATGGGGGAAACAAATGCTAAAATAAATTTAGTTTGAAATGCTAGTGATCAATGAAAGGGACAGGTAAGGGGTATGGTATGTATAATCTTTTTTTCTATTATTGTTTTATTTCTTTTTCTGTTGTCTTTTTATTTCTTTTTCTGAATTGATGCAGATGTTCTAAAAAATGATGAATATGCAACTATGTGCTGATATTGAGAATTACTGAATATATATGTAGAACGGAATTATATGTTAATGTTTTTGTTTGTTCTTAATTTTTGTTAATTAATAAATAAATTTTTTAAAAAACATGGCTTTTCTGGGGGACATAATAGCTTCAAACCGGCACAGTGGCAATAATCCTCAAATTGACCTATAGATACCACACAATCCCTACCACAACTCCCAAGGCCTTTTTTTTTTTTTTTGCAGAATTTGATAGCTGATCCTAAAATTCAAATGGATGTGCAAGGGACCCAGAATAGACAAAACAATCTTGAAAAAGAACAAATTTGGAGGACTCACACTTCCCGATTTCAGAACTTACTACAAAGCACCGGTAATGAAGAGGGCATGGTACTGCCTAAAGACAGACATGCAGACCAACGGAATAGAACTGAGAGCCCAGAAACGAACCCTTAAATTTATGGTCAGGTGATTTTCCACAAGGGTGCTGAGACAAATCAATAGGGAAAGAATAGTCTTTTCAACAAATGGTCCTGCGGCAACTGAACACCCGCACGCAAAAGGATGAAAGGACTTTTGCCGGGGATTTGGGGGGGTGGGGAGCGGGTAATGGGAAGTCATCGCTGACCGGCATGGACAGAGCGCCTTTTAGGACTGATGAAAATGCTCCGGAATTACATCAAGGCGATGGTTGTATGTCTTTGTGGATAAGTGTCACCGCTGAATGGTACCCTTTAAAAGGGTAAATTTTCCGGTATGTGAACTGTATATACCTCTCCCCCCAAAAAACAACCATAATGTGGAATGGAAAAGAGTAAATCCCATATCTTAAAATTTCAAAAACAAGCAAAACTAAACAGTAGGTTATCTAATTGGACGCACACTCACATGGGATCAAAGAATTAAAAAGGGTGGGAATGAAACGCTGGCCGGGCGAGCGCAGTGATTTCCCCCGCGGGAAGGCGGGAGGTGAATAAATAATGGGGAGACCCGCGCCTGCCCGAGACCGGTGGGGTCAGTGTCCTCTGATCAGAAGTCTGAAGAGGTGATGAAAGGGGCAGCGACGCTGGGGCCCGTGTCCGCGGGAAGGGGCGGCTGCTGACTCTGGCCGAGGAACCATGAGGCCGCGGTTCTGACTTGGGCTCCATGTTGTCGGGGGAAAAAACATTTCCTAGAGGCACCTCGGGCACAACCCCCAAGGGCAGACCGGGCTCAAGGTTTCGGAGAGGAACAGAGGATGGAAGGGCCTTTTTTCCTCTGATGTTTTTTCCTTTCTCTCTCTCTTTCCCTGGGAGCTGAGGGGAGCTGAGAGGTAATATTACCGAGACTAAACGCACATTCCGCAGGCCGCCACTGCACAATCGCGTTGGGGCATCCTAGAGGCCTGGCTGGTGCCCCCACCGCCGTCTGGAGACGCTGCAGCAGCCACGAAGGCCCTCTGGGCTCCCCACTCACCCTCGCCTCTGAGCGCGGTGCCTCCTCTCCCTTGCGTGCCCCGTGCGGGTCCTCTCGCTGGGCGGGCATGGACACCCGGGCCTCAGCCTCCTGCCCCCGCCCCTCCTGTTTCCACCAGGGGGGAGAGCGGGGTCCCTGCCCCCCACGTGCAGCGGGTTGGTGGAGTCACCAAATCAGATTTCTGATCCTGCAGAGCCATAAGCCCAACACTGGACGGCGGGGGAGTCTCACCAGTGTCACCTTAGGAGGACTCTCGACCAGAGGCAGGTCTGGGCTTGGTGTGATCCCCTTGATCCTTTCTTCAGCAGGTCCGTAGTGAATGTGCATGAGTGGGTGGGTGGGTGGGTGGATGGATGGATGGATGGATGGACAGAGGAACAGAGGATGGGTGGGTGGATGGATGAATGAATGGATGGATGGATGGATGGATAGATGGGTGGATAGATATAGATAGAGGACAAAGGAGGGAGGGAGAGAGAGAAAGAAAAAAGATAGAAATAGGTGATTGATAGATCAATAGATAGGTGGACATCTATATATATAGATAAATGACTGGCAGATAGATGATGAATATAGAGGTACATAGATGGTAGATTATAAAGATGATTGATAAATAGATATAAATGACTGATAGATGATAGATAGATGACAGGTAGATAAATGATTGATAGATGATAGAGACATGATAGACTGATGGACAGACATAGATAGATGGATTGATGAGAGATCACAGCTGTCTGTATGGAAATTGTCATAGCCTGCTAACATGCCTTTGAGTCCACTCATTCAACAGCATGAGATTTACTGAATTTCCTCAAAGTTATGATCGCTGGGATGAGAACTGGAGAAACAGCAATGAGCATGGAGCCTCAGCACTTGGGGAGGCAATGTCTTGGAGCAACTTCCCACATACCTGTCGGGTGCGCTAAGTCCCTAAGGGAAAAGTACAGGGCACTCTGACCGCATCTGACAGCTGGTACCTTAGCTGATGTAACAGGTCACTGCCCAACCTCAGCAGCCCACATCACTTTCCATGCACATCAAATTCAGAATAGGTATTCCTGGGGGGCAGACAGTTAGCCTGGGAGTAGTGCAGCAGCGGCTCCACCCACCTCCAATCTGAGGCTCCCTCACCTCAGCAGAGGCGAGAGTGTGGACAGTGCTGTGGCATAGTGTGCAGGCCAGGCTGGAAGGGCTCTCGGTGCTTCTCTCGCATTCCAGTGTTAGAAATCCGCCACCTCCTCGAAGTCACTGGGTAATGCAGTGTCACAGCATGCCCAGTCAGAGGGGATCAGGTTTGGTGCACATCCAATCTCTGCCCAGTGAGGGAAGGTGAGGGAAGGCTCCTGGAGGACGTGGCATTTGAGCTGAAACCTGAAGAATGAATGGAATTTAACCAGGCGGGGAGGGGACAAGAGTTTTCAGACAGAAGGAACAGCATACACCACACCCCTGAGACAGAGGGGATGGGATGCATGCTAAGAGCTGAAGAAGGCCAGAGAGGCAGGAGTCCAAAGAATGAGAGGAAAAGTGTGGCGAAGGAGGCTGAAGAGGTTGGCAGGAACAGGGTCACACAGCGCCTTGGAGTCACATGAAGGACTGAGTTTTTATTCCTGCAGCACTGGGTAACCACAAGGAGTTTCAAGCAGGGATCTGATGCGACTTGGTTTGCATTTGGAGAGCAGCACCTAAAACAGGCCTGTCTACCAGAACATCACATTCCCCTGGTTACATGACCCAGTCAGAGCCTGGGAAAACCAGTGAGATTCAGGTTCCCTTCCCCAGTGAGACCTGATCCCCCGGAGGAGCGAGGCTGGAGCTGCTGCAGCCACTTTAGTACCATGAGGAAAAAGCCATCAGAAATGAAGCCAATGCACAGAGAAGCAGAGCTGAGAGACAAGACAGAAAAACTGGATTCTGGTGGTGGTGTTTGAACCCCTAGATCAAGCTGTACCTGAAGTCCACCTGAACTCTTTTTTTTTTTTATGTGAGCCAATAAACACTCTTTTTGCTTAAGCCAGTTTGAGTTGGATTAACTGTCCATTCCTTGACATGGATAAACTCCAGACTGATTCAGAGAATAAGGGAAATGTCAAAGATGACAGACAGCTTTTCCATTAGTACGATATAAGTTTCCTCATAATAAAACAATATTATGACATGATAAATAATATATAAAACAATTATCAATAGCAATAAATGGTTTTGTGAAGCAGATGATAATTCTTACCTCGTTACAAAATAATAGCGTTGTGAACTGAGTAATCAGTGAGGTCCTGCTGCTCCTGCCTACCATCTGTGTGGGGCCTGTGTGGAGGCCTGCAAGATGCAGGACACTGCAGGGAAATTATGTTAGGCGCACATGAAACGTGTAGGTAACAGCAGCTGAGTGACCCCACTAGAAAGCATAAAGAGGAGTCTGAATGCTCTTTTTAAATATATATATATATACACAAATATATATAGAGAGAGACAAATCTTCACACGCATACAGTCCATACATGGTGTACAATCAATGGCATTGTACATTGAGTCACAAATGCGAAATGCTTCACAAAAGCATTGCGGTTCCAGAGGTGTCCAGTGAGCTCTCACTGGCCGTTGAAAAGAGAGGGTGTAAATCTCATGCCAGGCCATATCTATATCCACCGCAGGTCTCCAAGGTGAGCCTGAATGCCCTTGCTACAGTGGTTTTGTCCCCTTTTGTATGGTATAAACCCACAGGCTTTGATTGATACATTGGTTGGTAGTTGTTTTGTTTTTGCTTTGCAATAATCCCTTTCAGGAGCAAAGAACCTTTTAAAAGTCTATATTTAATAAAAAAAAATTAAGCTATGAATTTCCATTTCTCAAAATCAATTATGAAAGTGAAACTTCCTCAAAATATCTGTTGACTTCTACTTTCCACCATGGGGGTCACAGAGAGATCACTAACCACAGAACAAATGTCAGTTCCGCTTCAGAGATATCAGATGTACCTCAAAGTTGGCACTTATTTTAAGAAGACTGTGCCACTAAAATGAGTTAACATGGGCAGCTGCAGAAAGGAGGTTTGCATATCACTCTGTGAATCATGACTCTTCATTTAGATCAAATAACTTTTTCTACATTATTTTCACTTTTCTTTTTTTATTCCAAGTTTTCCTGTCCTCATCAGAAAAGCATTACTGTGTTGGCCCTACTAGCTGAAGATTTATTCCATAGTAGACACCAATTGGTATCAGGGTCATGAGGTGGTTATATTTTTTTCATCCAATGCATAGAGTCAAAACAAAGTTTTCGGAACTTCATTCCATACAAAGTGAAAAACTGACATATCCTGAATGCTATCGTATATACAGTTGCAAAGTGTAACAGTGAAGGCATTTTTGCAATACTTTTCTTTTTAATGTTAATATTTTTATTGAGAAATCTTCATACAAATACAGTCCATCCACAGTATACACTCAATGGCTCACAATATTATCGCGTAGTTGTGTATTCATCACCATGATAATTTTTACAACATTCTCATCTGCAATGAGAATACTCTTAGTAAGTTTGGTGGAGCAGGGGCAAGAAGGCACAAACAACATTCTTACTAAATTAAGACCCCTATGGAGCAGAAAACATGCTTGGAATTGGTTGTGGTACACATAAAGTTAATCATTTCATCCAAACAAGCTATAAAAGTCTCCCAATTGAATTAGAAATCGAAGTTGTTAAAAATTTACAAATACTTTTTCATATAAGCTAATTGAACTATTGAATTGTGACGAAACTGATGTTGGATACAAAAAAAGTACTTTGGCAAAAATGTAACATGCTTTAATTACTGCAAACAGGAAGACATTGAAACGCATTCCTACGGAAGCAATACAAGAACTCAACAAACTAATGATGACAGTTCAAAAGAGGAAACTCTGTAATTGCACTTTGACATATCTCGACTTGTAACAACAAAAAAAATATGTTGAGGTAATGCTCATTTTTAATTTACATTCCGAATCGACATATAAGGAATTGAGAAGGCCACTGTTTTGCAGCTCCCCCGGGAGTCTGCAAGCCCTCAAACTGAGGTCAGCGCAGGGTAGCATCTCGCCATACGATGGCTCTGGGCCTCGGTTTCCCCTTCTGGACAGTCTCCAGAATCCCTTCCGGTTCTGACCCCGTAGGAAGCTGTAGCCCCGCCCTCCCGGCATCCCCTGGGGCAGCCGCCCGCCCTCCCCGACCGCGCATGCGCACCCACCGGCGCCGGGCCTCGCCTCCGGTACTCCGCCAGCCACTCGCTCGCGCACGCGCACCCCTCCCACAACAGGCCCGCGCACGCAAGCAAGCGCGTCCACGGGCGCTCCTTCTCCCAGCAGGCCCGCTCGCTCAAGCGCGCGTACTCGCTCCCCTCAGACGCCGGCTCGGGTCCCCGCGGCCCGGGTCTGCACCTCAGAGCTTCGCGACTGAGCTTCGCGTTCCTGGGCCCGCGGCGAGCCGGCGCCGGGCGGGCGGACAGTGGGCGGGGGCCGCGGCGAGTCCCGGCGGAGGGCGGGGCGGGCGGGCTGGCGGGCGGGCCGCGTCAGGAGGGCCGGGCCCGCGGGCTGCGGCGGCGCTGGAACAGGCGCTGGCGCTGGCGGAGGCGCCATGGAAGCCGACCCGGGGCCCGAGCGCAGCGGCCCGAGTCAGATGCTGCAGCCTGACCTAACGCCGGAGTCGACGGCGCACAGCTCCGAATGGGGCCCGGAGCCGGGCCAGGCGCGGGGAGCCAACCCGGAGCGGCGGGCGGAAGGCACGCGGACCCTGGCGGAGTTCGCGAGGCTGCACGGCCCGGCGCTACGCTCCTCGGGGGTCCCGGAGCGGTACTGGGACCGCCTCCTGCACAAGCTGGAGCACGAGGTGCGGGCCGGGGCGACGTGGGGAGGGCTAGACCCCGGGCCGGGAGATCCCAGGCTCCCCCGAGAGAGGCCGGGGTGCAGGTCCTTGAAGGCGCGCACCATCCCAGCCTCGGGCCCTGGGCGCGCTGGGGTGGACCTCTCCGGGACTTGTTACGGGGAAGATCGTGGTCTGCGCAGGGCCCTTGACCGAGGCCAAGGCTGGCGGCGGCGTGGGCAGTGGCAAGGCAGGGAGGCCGGCCGCACGGAGGAGGCCCGGAGGCCGCTTGGGGCCCCCGTGCAGCTGAGATGTGGGAGGGAGAATGGGCGAACTTGGGGCGTGAAGAGGACATCTCAGTTCGGAAGAAGTCTGTGCCGAGGTGGGGAGATGGGACGCAATGGGGATGTCTCTGTCAGCGTCCGGGTTTCAGGATGGTTGAGGCAGGAGAAGCCGGCAGACGCTTAATGATGTAGGGCCCCGTTGAGTGACGTAGACATTGCCTCTGGCAGTTTAGGAGCCATCTAGAGTTTGGGGTCTAAGAGGGACAGCCTGTTGTGGGGCCCGCATCCTGCCAGGGTACCAGCTAGACGGAGCTCCAGTGGGAAATGGAGCTAAATCGAGTTTTGACCCTTGTTGCCGCCCGACCCTGTGAGGAGTAGGAGTCCGGAAGAGGAAATTACTCTTCCCCCGTAGGGGCTCTCTTCCAGCCCCTGCCTCCCTCAGGGAGAAAGGGAGCCAGGGAGTGCCTGTAGCTAACGTCCACCCAGCACTTACCTGGTTCTTCGGTTTATGTGAGTCTTGGGACACCGCGTTTTGCAGATGACAGAAAACTGAGGCGGCAGGAGATGGAGGAGTTTAAGGAAAAATGAAGAAAGTTTACATGCTTCTAGATTACTCCTTTTTGTGGGGAAGGCTCCATTTTCCTCCCCCGCCTGCTCTTAACCTGAGTCTTCAAGGGGCTCCTACTGGTCCTGACCGAGACGTGTACCCTGGTTTGGAGGATTTACCCAAGTGTAGAAGCCAGAGTGCCTCCTCAGAGCTTCACAGGCCAATCGTGGGGCCTTTTCCTTGACTGGAATCAGACTCCCCTAAAGGGGGCAGCCTCCTGGGGTCAAGACAAACCAGCTGAGTTCTGAAGGTGCAGGTGTTGAGTGGAACCCCAGAGCCAAGAAGTGTGTGCCAGGATGGGAACTCTGCGCCCTGGCCATGGCAGCAGAAGACCCCACCCTCCCTGAGGCACCATTTCTGTTTCTGCAAAATCCAAGGTTGTGCTAGGCACCTGCCATCTCAAACACATGTAGATGCTTCAATGCTATGCAGTTTCAGTGGTACTGCAATATAAAACCTACATTTTGTAACACAGTGAACTTCCTTTACCCACATGACTTGCCCTCAATCCTGCTGACATTTCCTGAGGACTCCCTCTGGGCCCAGGCCTGTGCTGGGGCTGAAGGAGACCCCAGTCGTGTGTTAGAAAAGATTGAAAGTCCTTGTGTACTGGGCAAAAGCAGCCCGTTATGCCACCACCCCTAGCTCCAGCCCAGCTAGCCTCCAGCAGCAGTAAGTGCTAAGGCAGTCTCTACCTGTGACAGGGACTGATGAGGCCATCTTGCTGTGAATCGGGTGGGGCAGCATGAAAAATGAACTTCTACCAGCACCCAGCACATAGCAGGTAGTCACTGGGGCATCCCTTCTGCCTCAGTTGCCCTTCTGAACACTGCCCTGGCCACATTGCTCTCCTGAGGGACAGAAAGTGTTTTTCCTTGACCCTCCCTAGCTATTACGGAAAGCTCTGAGTCACTGCTTTGCCAGACATTATTCCTGAGTGAAACCTCCTGCCACCACAGGCCCAGCATGGGGGCAGTGCACACCTGCCCGCAACGCACCTGCCGACAAAAGAGGAGGGCCTCTTTGACCTCTTCCGCAGGTGGCCTTGGAGCCCATGATTGACATGAGTTAAATCATTGACCTTGGAAAGAGTAGGGATGTTTCAACTCTTTTTGTCCCTTTATGTACCTCCCAATTACAAAACTACTCCATTATCACATGAGTCACCCCCAGTTCACAGCTAGGGGAGGCTGAGTCAAGCTGGAAGTAGGCCCTCTGTCCTTTGGCCTGTCACCGTCCTTGGGTCAGGTTTGCGGGAGCAAGCTCTGGATTGAGGGCCCTGGCTTTGAAGCCCAGCCCTCCGAGCCTTTCTTAATCTCTAAACTGAGAGAGAAGGGCATGGGAGCCCGGGGCTGCTACGAGGGCATCTCCCAGGAAGTACCTGGCCCCCTGGAGACTATCCCTAGCCCTACCTCTCCAGGGCCTTCCCCCTCCAGGCTTTTGCTCTTGCCGTTCCCCCTGCCCGCCTGTGCTCCTGTCCACCCCCCTCTGCAAGCCTTCCCCTTCCTTAGGGGCTCACCTCTACAAAGTCTTCCCAGGCCCCAGAACTGTTTACTGATCCTGTCAGATGGCCTTGCCTCAACTTACCTCAGTTAGTCAGGTGGGAGTGAGGGTGAGTGCTGAGGAATTCACCCTCATGCCCCACAATGCCCAGTCCTGCCCATACAAGAGAGCTGCTTCTGAGCAAATAAGCTGCTGGTTTCCACTGTTGGGATGAATCGCTATTAAACAGAGGAAGCCACTTAATAGAGTAGTGAGATAGAGGCTTCAGGGAGGAGCTGGCCAGTGTTGAGTGCGCGCATCCCCCTGCCCACCAAGATAGAAGAGACTCCCTTTCACAGGTGAGGAAACTGAGTCTCAGGTAAGCCTAAAGATGGTAGCCTGGGTCCCTGGTACCGAGCCCCGTGGTGTGTGAACTCAGTAGTCCTCCCGCAGCCCCCTGATGTAGGGGTATCATCTCTACTGTCCAGGTGAGGGAACTGAAGCACAGTGAGGTTCTGTACCTTGTTCAACGTGAGCCCCATGAGTAAGTGATGAAGCCAAGATGAACCCATGGAGTCTGCCCTGGGTGGGCCTGTGATGGGCACGCAGTGAGGGGGCACGGCTGCAGACCTGCCACGTCCCTGGCTGTACATAGCTCATGGATACCCTTTGTGAGGGAGACCTGGGCCCCCCCACATCCTGTCTCACCCCAGCTAGGACCTTGGGGGAGAGGAGAGGTAGTAGCCAGGACTGACCGAAGCCCCTTGAGCCACTGCTGCTCTCTGGACTGCTGGCAGAGCGGCCAAATGAGGTTCTGGGGCCTATGTTCCCCTGGTTCTGGTTTTTCTAATGAGAGGAAAATTGGGGTGAAACTCCTGGCCACCTACATCCTGACTCTTTATTCACTTCCTGTGTGACCAGAGCCACCCTCTGCCTTTTGAACCCCATTTGCCTATAAAGCAAGGGGGCTAGACTAGATTAATTGCCACCCCCTGGGATGTGCTGCTTTGTTTCCAGGGGTGCTGTCCCCTGGGGTGAGGGGAATACAGGAGCTTGGGTATCAATGGGGTCCATTAACCCCAAGTTCTGACCAGTTCTCTTGGTTTTCCCATTTGCAGAGTGTTGAGGGTAGGTTGGGCCGTAGATCTGCTTCTCTGTAGGAGTAGAGTTTGTCCTGGAGACCTGGTTGTGGCCCCCAGGGTAGCCTTTCCCGCAGTGGGTGTCCTGGTCAGTGGGACAAGGATGGGGTGTCCCAGCACCCCCTGCTAACCTGTGTCTTGGCCCCTAGGTTTTCGACGCTGGGGAGATGTTTGGGATAATGCAAGTGGAGGAAGTAGAAGAGGTTGAGAGTGAGGATGAGGAGGCACGGGAAGTATGCAGGAAGCAGCCCAACCCAGGGGGCGAGCTCTGCTTCAAGGTCATCGTGACCAACGAGAACGGGCTTCGGGCGGCTGACCCCAACAGGTAGGAGTGGAGGCAGACAGCTGCCATCTGCGCGGCCACTCTCGGGGACCATTTTCCTTTAGTAAATGCACCAAGACCACCGTTGATGGGGAGAGTGCAGTGATGGCAGGCATTCCTGTACCACCTGTACCAAGTCCTCGGGACAACCTGAGACACGTGCATGCAGCCAGCCAAGTCCCCGCCTGGGCTTCAGGGGAGCATCTGCCCCCAACAGGATAATTCTCCATTTTAATCATGCTTGATCCTGGCCCAAGAGAGGGTCTCGGATCCCACAGTGAAGGCATCACCTATTCTGATTTTGCTGATGAGGAAGCAGGAAGGGTTTGCTGAGCTCATACAGCTAGTTAATGGTGCAGTTTGCTAGTGGTATTGGACCCAGGTCAGTCTAACACCTGAAGAGGGACTTTTCTTCCCCCCCCCAGCCCTCTTCTTAGTCCTGCTAAATCTAAACCTCTGGGGATGGGGCCCGAGGAGCCACATTTAAGGTTCTCCTGGCATTTTTGCCTGGAAAGTGTGAGGAACATGGTCTGACAAGTTCCCCAGGTAAGGGAACTGAGCCCAGAGCAGGCCTGGGCCTTGCCCAAGGCCACAGGGAGCCTGGGACCAAGCTCATACTGGACCCAGGCTTCTCCCAGGATTATGAAGGGGCTTTCAGCTGCCCTCTGCGGAAGAGTTTATCAAAACCTCCAGGAAGAAACTCCATAGCCCCTGAGGTCACAGGACTCCTGGCTCCACAGGTAGCCCCTTAGAAGGCATCTACCTGCCTGCCCCGTCTGGAATTTGGCCCACCTCCTTCAGCCTCGAGGGGCAGGAGTGGCCACACATAGTGATGACAGATGGACAGGGACCCCCACCCACATGCTCTTTCATCAGAAATGGGGCTCATTAAACTCAGTGTAGCAAACCTACATGTGTGGCTGCTCTGTTGCTCTCTGTCTGGGCTGGCTCCAGGCCCGTGCACAAGTGAGTCAGCACAACAGGCACCTGAGCAGCTCACACACACACACACACACGCCCTATCAGGTTTATGGGGAGTGGTTGGGGATTGGGGCCCTGGCTTAAAAGCCCAAGGTGTGAATTCCAGCCCTCTGAGCCTCTCTTTTCCTGATCTCTAAACCTGGAGGGAAGGTTTAGAGATCACCTGGGACTGCTGTGAGAATTGCAGGAGAACTTAACACCAGCTCTGTCCATATGCTCTTTGCCTAAAAGGCTCCCAGGAAGCTCCCTTGTCTCCTAGATGAGTCCAGCCCCTGGAAGACCAACCCCAGCTGGCTTACTCCCCTTTAGCCTCAGCCCTCTCTCTCCTGGGCTTTCGATCTCCAGGCCTTTGCACCTTGTGTCCTCTCTGGCTGCCTGGCCCCTGTCCAGCCCCTCTGGCCTCCCTCCACCACAACTGCCTCTGGACACCTGCCCAGGAGCACCTCTGAAGGTGTGATGCCCTGCGCCACATCTTGCCAGCCTCACTGTCAGAAACTCTTGAGCACAAAAGCGAGAGTAAATAAATCAGTGTTTATTTTAGATTATACACCAGTAAAACAACGCAAACGTGGGTTATGATGAAAGAAGTACTTCTGCACTCACCACCCAGCCTGAGAACTTGGAACATTGCTATTCCTTTCATTTTACAAGGGTAATGTGGGTACTTGGATGTTTCAGTGGCTGAATGTTCGCCTTCCATGTAGGAGACCTGGGTTCGATTCCTGGACCATGTACCCCAAAAAAGGGGGTGGGGACAGTGTGTTGGGCCCAGGAAAGGGTTGGGTAGCATATTGGGCCACTAGCCTTGTGCCTTTGGAGGCTCCTATGCTAGTGAGGCCCTGGAAGGGTTTCTAAGCAGACCTCTGTCCTGGGGGAGCCAGGGGGAGGCATGGCCCAGCCTGCAACAGGAGATTCTCATGTCATCCACCATAGCCTCTCCGGGTGTCCCAGGGGCTGTGCTGCTGGAAGTGTTTCCTCCCAGGGAACTCAATAATGTAGACTGTGGCTGTAGGCATGTGAGAACTTGAAGCCTCCTTCCTAGAAAGGTCTGGGTCCTTCCGTGGAAGGTTCTGCAAGTCCAGGGTATGAGCAGGCTGCATGCAGTGACTCCTCTGAGCGCCTGCCCACCGCCAGCCTCCCAGCACATGAAATGTTCGCTTTGGCCAAGCCCCTGCCAGGTACTGGGCTGCAAGTAGCAAGATGGAGGCACATCTCCACCATCCGGCAGGTCAGAATCCAGTTGGGGTCACAGAATCATCACAATGATTGCTGTTATTTATTCCAAGTTCTTAATGTGCAGCTAGCACGCTGCACATTTTGTTTTATTTAATGCCCAGACCAACCCAGTGGGGTGAGGTGGATGCACATTACCCCTTCTTTTGGAGGCTCACAGAGGAACTTGCCCAAGACCATGCAGTAAGTGGTCCCAGAACCGGAAGCTCAGCCCAGATCTGCCAGACTCCAAAACGGCTTTTTTCTTGTGCTGGGGAGACTGAGTCTTAGACAGCCTGGAGCCATGTCCAATTCTCCACCCTGGACCTTCCCCTTCCCCAACGCCACCTCTGCCTGACTCTTCCTGGTGACCCTGCTCACAGTGCCTGCAGCCCACTCACACGGCCTGCGCCCTGTGCCCACAGCATCTTCCTCATTGACCACGCCTGGACGTATCGCGTGGAGCATGCCCACCAGCAGCTGCAGGAGACGCCCGGGCTGCTGCACCGTATGGCCAACCTGATGGGCATTGCATTCCACGGTGAGCTGCCCAGCACGGAGGCCGTGGACCTGGTGCTGGAGGAGATGTGGAAGTTCAACCAGACCTACCAGCTGGCTCACGGGGTGAGAGGGCGACTGGGCCTATGGGACAGGGGCAGGGCAACACATGTGGGCTTCACTGCCGCATGCAGGCAGGCAAGTGGGGGGCGGCCCAGGAGAGTGAACCCATCTTCTCTCGTGGCCCAAAGACCCTCCTTTCTCCCTGAGGCTCATCACAGGCACATGAGCCCTGTGCCAGGAGCTGGCAGTTCTCAGCAGCCTGGAGCTAGGGGCCCACCCACCTTACTCATAGGACCCCACCTCCCACAGCCCTGAACTTAGGCCCAGGTGACGCAGCCTCTAGCAGTCAACCCTCCTGGCCTCCTCCTCCTGCTCCAGCCCAGTCAGAACTTTCAGTTTGGGAAAAGGCAAATACTCGTTTCTCCTGATCACAGTTTAGATTCAGCTATCTCCAGGCAGTCTTCTCCCGTACACAAAATAACACACATGCATCTGGTTGTGGGGTCAAGTGCCTTATTGCCCTGTGCCTGCACTCCCTGGTACCTCCTGTCACCTACATTTGCCCTGTATTGTTCTAGCCTGGTTACTTGTGTGCAAGGCCAATGTCCAGGCACTGGGTTAACAGTCCTGGGGTACATGCAATAGAACTCTAAGCTCGCAAGGTTGAACATAGTTGGGTGGGCAGTTGGTATTTGGGTACATGGGTGGGAGGGTGCCTGGACGGATGGGCAGACACATAGACAAGAATTGCTGTGTGTGCCCTGCCTGCAGACGGCTGAGGAAAAGGTTCCGGTGTGGTACATCATGGACGAGTTTGGCTCACGGATCCAGCACTCAGACATGCCCAGCTTTGCCACCGCACCCTTCTTCTACATGCCCCAGCAGGTGGCCTACACGCTGCTATGGCCCCTGAGGGACCTGGACACTGGTGGTAAGTCAGCCTCGCACCACCCCGGCGGAGGGCCTGGGGCCCACATCCCACCTGCCACCCTCTGATGGGTATGTCGTACTGCAGACGAGGTGACCCGGGACTTTGCCTACGGAGAGGCCAATCCGCTGATCCGGAAGTGCATGCTGCTGCCCTGGGTGCCCGCTGACATGCTGGACCTCAGCTCCTCCACCCCCGAGCTTCCTGACGAGTACTACCAGGTGACACAGCTTTCACCTCCTCCCCAGGGTTCCTTTGCCTTCTCCATCTACCCACCTGATACCAGCTTGGAGCTGTTAACTGTAGGAGATAGAGAAGAGTTGGGGGGTGCATTTGAGAGATGAGGGTCTCAACTGAGAGGATGAAATGAGCTGCCTCTGGCTTCAAAGGCCTTACGGTGGGGAAGTCGGAGTTGCTGGCAGCCAGTGTGGCCCTTCCCCATGCGAGGGCTCTCCTTGCCTGGCCTAGGAGGAAGATACGGGCCGTGGAATTGGACTCGCCATGAATCCCTGCCACGTTCTCTCATGACCTGCCTCCCTAAGGCATGGAGAATGCCTTTTCCAGCACACACCAGCACTCACAAGTAGTCCTTGTAGTTATGGATACTGATGACTCCCGGGCTCTGCCGGACCCTCAGACATGCTTGCCTGGGTGAGAGTTAATGTAGGGACCCAGTACATAGGGCAGCTGCGGGCAGGGTTAGGGAGGCAACAGGGCAGGGTGAGGTCTGGGACAGGAGGAGAAACAAGCTGGACCCTGGTGGAATGCAGCCACTGCCCAAACCAGGCAGGGCCTGGCAGGGGGCAGGAGCATGACCTCTCTGACCTCACTCCCCTACTCCGTCCTCTTCTTTCCTACCTCTGTTCCCAGTGACTGGGCCCAACAAGTGGGTGAGGAGCCCGTGCTTAATGCTTTATAGGCCCGCTGCAGTGTAATTCTCACAAGAACCTTATGGTATAGCCTTAACTTGGTCTTCATTTTACTGATGAGAAAACCGAGGCACAGAGAAGCTTATTAATTTGCCAAAGGTTCTACCTGAGGCCTGGGGTGCGTCCAGGGTTGCTGGGCAGGTGTGTGCCCCACGAAGTCCTACAAGCCTGCTGCCCCGGGATGGGGAGGCATATATTCATTCATTCCCTTTCTTCTCTGGTCTGTCTCCGTCTAGGCCATTCTGGAGGAAAACAAGGAGAAGCTGCCACTTCCCATCAGTCCAGCGATGTGTTCCCATGACCATGTCTTCAAGTACGTGACCTTCTTGTGCCCTGATCTCTGTGGTCATTTTCCTCGCATGCTCACCACGGTTCCCACAGCTCCTTGAACAGGGCCTGGCACAGAACAGGCTCTCTGTATTTGTTGACTGTGTCCAGGGGGTTTGTAGTCTGGCATGACGGTGGCAGAAATACCCAGGGTGGAGATCCTAGGATCCAAGCGAAAATGCTGCAAAAAGTGGTGGGGGGTGGGAGGTAAGCAGGGTTCCTGTATATAGTGAACTTTTAATGTTCCTTTGAGAAATAGGAACAGGCAGTGGCAATGCTGCTGGGGTGGGGAGAGGCGCTCTGGGCAACCGGGTTGGCCTGAACAGATCCCACCCGCCCCAACCTCCAGGCAGGGGGATCCTAACCCTGGCTGCTTCTCATGGACCCCAGTCTGCTCACCTGCGTGGAGAGGCACTCACTGGGTCCTGGAGACAAAACGCCAGCCAGGCCAGGACACCAAGCCCTGAAGGCCAGAAGAGCCTGTGTTGGCTGAGAGGGTGTCGAGTGCCTCAGAGAGGCTCCAGAGCTGCAAAGCAGGCCCTTCCTGGCTTCTGCGGGTGTGGTCTGGAGGATTCTGTTAGCTCAAGCCAACAAATCGAGGCTGGACCCCATGCGGAAAGAGAAACAGTGGCCCTGCCTGGGTGTTTCGCCCCTTTACAGATGAGGATGTGAAGGTGCAGAGAGCAGCACCTATCTGCTGTACAACCAGGGGCTCAGGAGACATTTTCATTTAGCCAGGAGCAGAGACTGGCTCTGCTGTCGATGGGCCATGGTGCCCACCAGGAAGGACAGGCAGGGCACGCCTAGAGGAACAGACACCCTTGGCCCCTTGCCCCAGTGTCCTCCTCAAGCTACACTCTCTGGCCTTCAGTCATGCCTTCCTTCGCCCATGTTCCCACCCTCCAATCCCCCGCAGGGCACAATGCCTCCATCCCCTCCCCTGCAGACCCCGAGAGCACCTGCCTCTGGGCTGCCCAAACCTGAGTCCACCTTGGAACAGGCAACACGCTCCACTCTGCCCTCTGCCACCTTCTTCCAGGTCCTTTGTTCCTGGAATGGACATCAGCAAGTGCCAGGTGTGGGTGAGAGCCCGTGTCTGGGCCCTGTGCTTACCTGCAGGGCCCCAGTCTCACCATCAGACATTGCTGCAGGCCCTACTGCTTCTGGAGAACTCACAGGCACCAATTCTCTGTTGCTAGGGGTGCATTCTTTTCTTGGGAGGTTGTCAGTGCCTACCCTGCTCTCTCTTTTTTTGCTTCATTGGAGGAAAGAACCAGCATTTATATATTAAACCCCCAAATTATCCCATTTAGTTCTCACGACAGGTGTGGGATAGACCCTGTGTCTTGGAGGAGTAAAATCTGAGGCGTGAAGGGGTCAGCTGCCCCCTCCTTCAGCGAACAAGCTGGGGTGGGAGGGTGTAGACCCAGTTCTTTCTGACTCCAGGACTCTGGAGTCAGGGTTTGTGTCGGCCTCACTCAGTGTCCTCAGCTTTGTACTGGGTTTGAGAGTCGCTGAGCCCCAGGGCCATTCTGGAGCTCCTGCTTCAGGGGCAGGAGTCCAGATGGGTGGAGCAGGGGACCAGATGGCCCAGCTCAGCTCGGAGTCCCCCCGCAGGGTCTACACTGATGTCCAGCAGGTGCTGAGCAATCTGACTCACCCGCGCTTCACCTTCACCCCAAGCGAGGCCGAGGCCGACATCCTCTACAACTTCTCACACTTCAAGGACTACAGGTTAGGCCCGCCTCCCGGCCCTTCAAGGCCTCCATGCCCAGGGTCCCAGGGGTCTCCCACCACCCCTGTCCTGGAGCCCCTCACTTCCCTCTGAGCCGACTGTGCCCTGCCCCGGCCCTGCAGGAGGCTCAGCCAGGAGAAACCAAATGTGCTGCTCAACCAGTTCCCCTGTGAGAGCCTGCTGACGGTGAAGGATTGCCTGGCCTCCATCGCCCGCCGGGTGGGGGGTCCTGAGGGCCCACCCTGGCTGCCCCGTACCTTCAACCTGCGCACTGAGCTGCCCCAGTTCATCAGCTACTTCCAGCAGCGAGAGCAGCGGTAAGAGGCACGGGGCTGGTGGGCCAAGGCACCCAGGCCAGGATGCCCCATCATGCCCCCACTGTACCTGGCCTCCCCACCAAGCCTGCTCCACACTGAGCACTGGCCGCAGAGGGGACACGGATTGGAGGGACGGGTTTCCGCAATTGCACGGCCTCTTGTGCAGTATGCTTCCTGCCTGGCCTTGGTTTAGCTAGATCCTCCGCCCGGGAGGTGGCTCCTCCCTGGGCACCTGGGATAGGTCAAGTGCCCCTCCTTGCTGCGCGATCCTGGGAGACAATGCCAAAAGACCAACCTGGACATGCTTAGCCACCCCCTCTCTCCCAGGGGCGAGGACAACCACTGGATCTGTAAGCCCTGGAACCTGGCTCGAAGCCTGGACACACATGTCACCAAGCACCTCTGCAGCGTTATCCGGCACCGCGAGAGCGCCCCCAAGGTAGGTTCATGACTCCACATCGGGTGGGGATAGGGGCAGAGGTGGCCTGTGGCATGTGGCTAGATGAGTCATGGCCCAGCACCACGGGCGGTGCAGGGAGTGTCAGGGCCTGGGTGCGTGGGTCCAGGTGACAGGAGGAGGTGAAGTTCCAGGGGGTCAGCAGGAACTCAGGATCACCCAGCTCCCCAGCACGCGGAACAGGGGTTGAAGCTGAGTCTCTGGAGCCCCCACCAAACTCCTTCCTCTGTGCTGAGGTCGTGAGGAGGCTGTGTGAGAGTCCAGGCAAGAGGATGCGCCTCCAGCTCAGCCTTCCAGGCCCCGTCACGTTTACTGCCCAGTGGCCCCTGTGAGGAGCAGGCTGCCAAGGGCTGTGGGCTGGGACCCAGGGGTCCTGCAGGTTACTTCAGAGACAGCGTGGAGGGGGAACACAGGACACAAATTGCCCAGGGCCGTGATTACCATGGTGCTGGCATGAAATAGGCCAAAAGAATGGTGGTTGTAGGGAATCCCAGCAGTTGGGCAGAAGAGTGTGAGAAAAAGTGAAGTGCGGCTGGGCCATTCCCACACCTGCTTCAAAGGTGCCTCTGCAGATGCAAGGAAGAGGCAGCCCTGCTCAGAGAGCCGTGCAATCTGGAGCCACGTGCCCGGGTAGCTGTGTGCTGGGGTGGGGGCAGCAGGCAACACCCCTGGTTCTCTGTGATGATGTTGTGGGATTCCCACAAGCCCGTGGGGTGGGGCGCCCTCTGCAGTGTCCCTGTCCAACCCCAATGAGTTGGGAGCCACCAGTGAGGCCACATATGTCTCCCCCAGGTGGTGTCAAAGTACATCGAGAGCCCAGTCCTTTTCCTGCGAGAAGATGTGGGCCTGGTCAAGTTTGACATCCGTTATGTGGTGCTGCTGCGGTCCGTGAAGCCCCTGAGGTTGTTCGTGTACGACGTGTTCTGGCTGCGGTTCTCCAACCGGTACCTGTGGGGCAGACTGGCTGGGGCGGGGAGGCACTGGGCGGCAGGGCAGACTGGCCAGAGTGGGGCAGGCGCTGGGCAGTTGGGTGGGCACTGGGTGGCACGGCCTCTCTTTTACTTGGAGGTAGAAAGCCTGGATTGAAGTTCTTTCTCCGTTCCTTCCCCATGACCTGCCCCGTGACGCCCACCTTCCCATCTGTTAAATGGACGGTAGTCCTTGCCCTTCCTGCTTCAGAGCAAGTTTTGGTGTCTACCGCCATAGGGGGTTGTAAGATAGATGTTCTGGGGTCAAACCACAGTTGTGGGTGGGCGGGCGACACTGGCTCATTGCCAGCGTTCTCGCCTGCCACCCCGGAGACCTGGCTTTAATTCCCAGTGCCTGCCCGTGCGAAACAAAAAAAAACATAACTGCTTTATGGTTTCGCTTTTAGTGGGTCACTCACCTGGCCGCACTCCGAGCAGGGCCTCCCCATGCGTACAGAACTGGGAACCAAGGCCAGGGCAGGGGGCAGCTCTGCTGCCCTCCCCCCACCCCCACCAGACCCTGTACCTAGGAGACTTGATCTGGCCCCTTCGCACAGGGGAGGAGGGGTGAGCAGCTGCTCGGGAGCCCACAGGTGACTCTGCTTGTCCTCCAGGCCCTTTGCACTCAACGACCTGGACGACTACGAGAAGCACTTCACCGTCATGAACTATGACCCAGATGTGGTCCTGAAGCAGGTAGGGGCTGCCTGGAGCTCAGAGCAGGCCTGCGCCCCCAACCCAGACCCTGACCCCCGACAGGGTTGGGTTTAGGCTTCACGAAGTCAGGGCAGCTAGGTTATTTAAATTCTGTCTTTCCAAAGAACCTTTTAGAATGCCTGTGATGTCCTGGGCCCCAGCACACGTGTTATCGTAAGGCTTCCTCCCCAGTGGGCTGACAGGCGCGTGCCCTTAGACCCTGCTCCTTTTTTTTCATTTAGAGAAGTTGTGGGTTTACAGAACAGTCATACATAAAATGCAGCATTCCTGTGCACTGCCCTATTAAATCCTTGCATTATTAGGGTGCACTTGTTAGCAGTTGATGGAAGAATGGACATTTCTATTATTGTGCCGTTAACTGTAGTCCATGGTTTAACTTAGGGTTCACTGTTTGTGTTATTCTCAGGGGTTTTTATTATTATTTTTTTTATTCTAGTAAAATACATATATAACCTAAAACTTCCCCTTTTAATCACATTCTAATGTGTTATTCAGGGCTGTTAATTATGTTCACAGTGTTGTGCTGCCATCACCACCATCCATTACCAAAACTTTTCCAGCAACCCAAGTAGAAACTCTAAAATCTAAGCATTAACTCCCCGTTCCCTACCCCACCCTGACTCCTGGTAACCTGTGTTCCAGTTTCTGACTCCACTGAGTTTGCTTAATCTAATTATTTCATGTAAGTAACATCATACAGCATTTGTTCTTTTCTGTCTGACTTATTTCACTCCATGTGATATCTTCTATGTTGTCATATGTATCAAGACTTGATTCCTTTTTATGGTTGAATAATATTCCATTGTATGTATAGACCACATTTTGTGTATCTGTTCATGTGTTAATGGACACTTGGCTTGCTTCTATCTTTTTGCTATTGTGAATAACATCACTATGAATATTGGTATGCAGATATCTATTCGAGTCCCTACTCTCAATTATTTTGGTTGTATACCAGGAAGTGGGATTGCTGGGTCATATGGTAATCCCCTGCTTTCCTTTGGGAAATGCCACGCTGTCTTCCACAGCAGCCACTCCATTCCCAACAACAATGAACGAGTGTTCCTATTTCTCCACATCCTCTCCAACACTTGCTTTCTAATAGTAGCCAATCTAGTGGGTGTGAAATAGAATTATATCATGGTGTTTTTGTTTTTTTTTCTTAACTTTTTTTATGGTATAATATATATACAAAGCAAAGAAAGAAAAAAAGCAATAGTTTTCAAAGCATTCTTCAACAAGCAGTTACAGAACAGATCCCAGAGTTTGTCATGGGCTACCATACCATCCTTTCAGATTTTTCCTGCTAGCTGCTCCGGAATATGAGACTAGAAGGAGTAAATATTCTTTTATCATCTCAATCGACTTTTTTTCTTTTTTTTTGAAAAATAACATATATACAAAAAAGCAATAAATTTCAAAGCACAACATAAAACAGTTGGAGAACAAATTTAGAGTTCGTATGGATTATACTTCCACAATTTTAGGTTTTTACTTCTAGCTGCTCTAAAATACTAGAGACTAAAAGAAATATCAATTTAATGATTTAACAGTCATACTCGTTTGTTAAACCCTACCTTCTCTGTATAGCTCTACCATCACCTTTGATCTTTCTGTCCCACTCTTTAGGGGTATTTAGGGCTAACTTCTTCTAACTTCTTTGTGTTGGGAGAGGCTGTCAATAATATGGGGTAGAGAGATGGAACTAGCTGATGTTCTGGAGAGGCTGGGCCCTCTAGGTTTCAGGACTTATCTGGTCCAGGGACCCATCTGGACATACTGTGGTTCTGATTTGCATTTCCCCAATGGCTAAGGATGTTAAGCATCTTTTCTTGAGCTTTTTGACCATTTGTATATCTTCTTTTGGAGAAATGTCTGTTCAGGTCTTTTGCCCATTTATTTAATTGAGGGGGTTGTTTTTTTGTTATTAAGTTGTAGGATTTTTTTTATATATTCTGGATATCAAACCCTTATCAGTTATGTGATTTCCAAAAACTTTCTCCCATTGTGTAAGGTTGTCCTTTTTTGGGGGGAGGGGTACATGGTCTGGGAATCGAACCCAGGTCTCCTGCATGAAAGACAGGCATCTAACCACTGAACTACGTACACCCCAAGGTTGTCTTTTTACTTTCTTAAAGTTTTGAGTTTTGGTGAGGTTCTATTTTTCTGTTTTTCCTTTTGTTCACTGTGTTTTGTGTATAAGTCTAAGAAACCATTACCTAACACAAGGTCCTGCAGATGCTTCCCCCGTTTCTTCTAGGAGTTTTATAGTGCTGGTTCTTATGGTTAGGTCTTTGACCTATTATGAATTGATTTTTTTTATGTGGTGGAGGTAGGGGTCCACCTTGATTCTTTTGCACAGGGACATCTGGTTTTCCCTGCACCATTTGTTGAAGAAACTATTCTTTCCCCAATGAGAGGTCTTTGCCACCTTGTTAAAAATTGCTTGAGGGTGGGCAGTGGTGGCTCAGTGACAGAGTTCACACCTGCCATAATGGAGACCTGGGTTCAATTCCCAGAGCCTGCCCATACAAAAAAAAAAAAATCGGTTGGCTATAAATGTGACAGTTATTTCTGAACCCTCAATTTGATACCATTGGTCTGTATGTCTGCCTTTATACAAGTACCATGCTGTTTTGACTATTGCAGCTTTGTAATATGTTTTTAAGATTGAGGAAGTGTAAGTCCTCCAACTTAAGTTCTTTTTCCAAATGGCTTTGGCTAATTAGAGAAATGCAAATCAAAACCACAATGAGATATCATCTCACACCCACCAGAATGGCCATAATCAATAAAACAGAAAATGATAAGTGCTGGAGAGGATGTGGAGAGAGAGGCACACTTTTCCACTGTTGGTGGGAATGTCAAATGGTACAACCACTGTGGAAGGCAGTTTGGCGGTTCCTCAAAAAGCTAAATATAGAATTGCCATATGACCCGGGAGTACCATTGCTAAGTATGTACTCAAAGAATATGAGGGCAAGCACACAAACAGACATTTACACACCAATGTTTATAGCAGCATTATTTACAGTTGCAAAGAGATGAAAACAGCCAAAATGTCCATCAACAGACGAGTGGCTAAACAAGCTGTGGTATATACATACGATGGAATATTATGCAGCTGTAAGACAGAATAAAGTTATGAAGTATGTAACAACATGGATGGACCTTAAGGACATTATGCTGAGTGAGATTAGCCAAAAACAAAAGGACAAATACTGTATGGTCTCACTGATATGAACTGACATTAGTGAATAAACCTGGAATATTTCGTTGGTAACAGAGACCATCAGGAGATACAAATAGGGTAAGATATTGGGTAATTGGAGCAGAAGGGATACAGATTGTGCAACAGGACTAAATATAAAAACTCAGAAATGGACAGCACAATACTACCTAACTGTAATACAATTATGTTAAAACACTGAATGAATCTGAATGTGAGAATGATAGAGGGAGGAGAGCTGGGGGCATGAATGAAATCAGAAAGAAAGACGATAAAGATTGAGATGGTATAATCTAGGAATGCCTAGAGTGTATAATGATAGTGACTGAATGTACAAATTTTAAAAATGTTTTTGCATGAGGAAGAACAAAGGAATGTCATTACTGCAGGGTGCTGAAAATAGATGGTAATTGATATTTTAAAATTTCAACTTATGTGTGAGACTAAAGACCAATAAACAAAAAAACAATGGCTTTGGCTATACTGGACCACTTATTTACCCTTCTGTATAAATTTGATGATTGGCTACTCCATTTCTGCAAAGAAGGATGTTGGTATTTCTGTTGGGATTGCATTGAATCTTTAGGTAGAATAACAATATTTAGTCTTCTAACCCAGGAATACAGAATGACTTTCCATTTATTTAGGTCTTCTTTTAGCAGTGTTTTATAGTTTTCTTTGTACAAGTCCTTTACATCCTTAAATTGATTTATTCCTAGGTTTTCTTTTAGTTGCTATTTAAATGGAACTTTTTTTATTTCTTCTTCAGATTATTCATTTCTCATATATAGAAATACTGCTGATTTTTGCATGTTGATCTTGTACCCTGCCACTTTTCATATTTGTTTATTAGTTCTAGTAGCTCTGTTGTGGATGTTTGAGGATTTTCTGTATATAGGATCACGTCATCTGCAGATAGGAAAAGGTTCACTTTTTCTAATTTGGACACCTTTTATTTCTTCTTGCCTGTGTCTGCTGCAGATGCATTACGATGAGTTCATCCCTGAGTTTGAGAAACAGTACCCGGAATTTCCCTGGAAGGATGTGCAGGTGATTCCCCAGAGGCTGCCCCCTTGTGGGCTGGCATTGGATGCAGGGAGGGGTAGCTGGCTGGGAAGGGGTGGGTCTTTGCCTCTTCTGGATGGTCTTCCTCAGACCACTCTCTCCTGACTGCTCAGGGCCCTGCGGGTATCGGAGGTGACTCCACAGAGGGGCACCTGGAGAGTCATTCAGAGCACACTTGGAAGAAAGGGCAGGGGCACCAGCAGCCCCAGGAATTGCTGGCCATCTTAGTGGGGTCGGGGGTCTTGCAGCTGGGCCCCCAGACTGGCCTCCCCATCATAACCTGGCCTGAGCACTCTGCCCCACACTGAGCCTCCTTGGTATAGTGGTGAGCCTGGGGCTCTGAGGGAAGGACACACGCCAGGTCTGCGGTGGGCTGTGTTGTGGGGTGTTTGGATGCGAGGAAGGATGGGGCAGAAGGGACCGCAGCCTGGTCTAGAGTCACGGAGGGTGTAGGAAGGGCTGGGGCTCAGGAAGGAGCCACGGGCCCATATCAAGAAGCTGATGGGAGGGGTTGACCCAGCAGGCAGAGCCCTGCAGGCCCCTCATTCAGCTGCCTTGGTTCCTAGGCCGGAATCTTCCAGGCCTTCACAGAGCTGTTCCATGCGGCATGTGCCAAGCCTGCGCCCCTCGGCCTCTGCGACTACCCCTCGTCCCGAGCTGTGTATGCCATCGACCTGATGCTGAAGTGGGACGTCTTTCCAGATGGTAAGAGGGCTGCACTTCTACTTCTCCACCCCCACCCACCCACAGCAGATGCTCCAGCTCCCTGCACCCTCTGATCTCAGTAGGCGCCACCCAGGTCCTTCTAACGTAGTCCTCTGGGTCAAGTAGGCCACGGGCCTGGGTCTGGGGATGCCCACCATTAGGGGAAGCAGCATTCAGGGCACAGTACAGGAGGGAAGAGGGTGGCCCGGGACGGATTTCCAGGAGAGAGCATGAAGGGGGCATCTTGGGTGCAAGGCCTGGCCGGGCCACGCTTGGTTCCAGAGTACTGAGTCCTTGCCTGGGTCGGACCCCACCCTGCTGGGCAGTGCACCTCTGCCTCTCTTTACCAGTCAAAACTTCTAAGTTAGTGTGTGATGCTCTGGTGCTGTCCCTGGGGCCAGGCCACCCAAAAGAAGTCAGGAGACCCAAGCTAGCCCACAGCAGGACTCAGCACATGGCAGGTGGCTGCTGCACCCCCAGGTCCTGGCCAAGAGCTTTCCCGGGTCCACCCCACCACCCCCATACCCCCACATCTTCCCAGAAGGAGATACCCTGGCCTGTGATAACACCCCATGCATTTCCTCCATCCAGGGAAGCGAGTCATACAGCCACAGATCCTGGAGGTGAACTTCAACCCCGACTGTGAGCGGGCCTGCAAGTACCACCCGACCTTCTTCAATGATGTCTTCGGCACCCTGTTTTTGGACCAACCCAACCACGTCACCTGCCTTGCCTAGGGGCTTCTGGCCCTGTCCTCATGCTGCAGGCAGGTTCCAGCTCCATTCTCCGAGGTGCCTCTGCCCAGCCCCTCCTCCTGCCTCCTGGTCACAGCCCTCGTCCAGAAGCCTCTGCCCTCCCGAGCCTGGCCCCACTCCCCTGCAGGCTCTGCTTTCTCCTGTGGGCTAGAGCAGGGGACAGACTGGCCAAGCACCACCCAAGGCCCTGTCTCTGTCTCCCCCGACCTCTGTCTGTGCCGTAGCTCCAGCTCAGCCAAGTGCTTTACTCCAGGCATCAAGTGAGTTCAGTTACTATGTGGCCATGTTTCCGGGGGGGGGTTAGCAAAAAACTTCTGTGGATGTGAAGAGGCATGCCCCAAGAAAAGTGTCTGCTCTTGGGCACGTGGGTCCCAGAAATGGGGTGTTGGGCCCTGTATCCAGGGTCCCCAGAACACCCCGGGGAGACTGTGTACAGCCCACCCAGACGAGCCTTACTGCCATGCCCAGCTCAACGGGATCCTTCACCAGCAAGCCTCCTGGTAAATCCCAGGACAGGAAGTCCACCGTCTTCTGTTGTCTCCTCCTTTCTGTTCCAGGAGGGCAAGCCTGTCCTCTAGGTCACGGACCCCAACAGTGGAGGCGGTCTGTCTGGGGTCCCGAGTCCCAGTGGTTCCCCTTCCCCCCAGCACTCCGGTGGTTTCACCTTTATCTGGGATTGGCTGGGATGCTCCAGCATGGGCGGCTGAGAGCAAGCTTGGGCTCCAAGCACCAAGCAGGGGACAGCTGAGAATCGCCACCATGCTATACCAAAGATGGTCTCGAGGAGAGCTTGGTCTTAAAAGATGCCCCCTTCCACCCCACCAGGGTCTAAGGGTTGGAGTCTTGGTATTACTTTAATATACAGAAGGAAAATATAAGAACTCTAGTTCTTTCCTCAATTTTCTTCTGTCACTTGAAGTTGGAGGCTGCATGCTGTGTGGCAGCAGTATTCTGCGGCCTAGGTGATGGGCCAGGTTGGAGAGCTGGTGGGTGGGGCTGGCCTAGACCTCCAGAATGTTCCAGTGCGTGGTAGGGTAGAGGCTGGGGCATCCTGGCGCTTTGTCTCATTTTGAAGCTAAAAAGTGGTCCTTGTAGCAAAACTGGCCTCTGAACCCTGCCTTCAGCCTCTCCTTATGGATGGCGCCTCACCCTTTCTGATGGGAGCTGCTCCCCACCTCCTGCAGCTCATCGGGGTACCTGTAGCTGCCACCTTCTTCCTCAGGCTTACTCAGCCAGGGCCCAGAGCTCTGGATGCCTCATCTCTGGTTTTCTCCCCAGGAAAGTTGCCAGCGCCCCCAGCCCCTGACAGCTGTCATCTCAATTTGTACTGCAATAAAGTATGCCTTCTTCCCTTACATTGGCCTCCCCCATCTTTGGAGACCCTGGACCCACAGACTTAAGGTGCCGGCTCCGCAGTGTTGAACCTGCTTATTGGTGAGAAAAACCCCAAAGAGGAAGACGTGTGTTTTGAGGGATGGGAGAAGCCACATGATGGGACCTCGCAGTCCCCTACCCCAGATTTAGATGTCCCGGTCCCTACGACTCTGTCCCCAAAGTCCCTGGAGCCTTAGGGTCCTCAGGTGAATCCTGGCTCAGCAGGGCCATAGGGTACCCACAGGCTAAGGAATGAATTCTCTGTCCATTTCCCTCCTAGTGGGACAGAGGGTGATGAGAGAGCCTGACTTCCACCTGTGGATCTCTCGGGTGCTGGGAGGGGTTAGGCAGCCAGTGGGTGAAGAGTGCTGGGGCACAGCCAGACCTGGCACACAAATGCACGTGGCCAGGAGAGGTGGGAACAGTGGCACTGCACAGTGGTTCTGAAGGTCGATAAATGATGCCGAGGGACCCCCTCATGGCTGGGATGGGTGGCCTGGGCCTTCCTTGTTCATGCACTTCTCAGTCTCACCCTGTGTGGGCTCTTCCTGTGTCCCCAGGACAATTGCTCACTCAGCTATTGGTTCCAGAGCCTTCAGGGTCCAGAACTCTTTCTAGGTTCCCTGATTGCACGAGGGAGGCTGAGTGGTTACAGGCAGCACAGGAGCTGGGGTAGCACCCAAAGCAGGCTCTCATGGTCATAAATGTACTTCTCCCCGTTTCAACGTGTCCTCCCACCTCTGGTCAATTCTACTCTTCAGGAAGGTCAAAAGGCTGAGACCTGTGGTCCCTGAAGGCCAGGCAGAAATGCTGGGAAGCTGCAGGAAAGGCAGTTTTTATCCCACTAAATACTTCCTGGTATTCATTTGCACCCTAGTCCCTCTTTCTGTTTAAAGAATTCATCAAAAGACTGAATTTAAAAGTGCTGGACATTTGGAATTGACTGAAGAGGATCCCAGGAGTCAGGTTAGTAACACCAAACTTGTAGAGGATATTTCAGTTTGGTAAAGCTGACGAAATGCAATACACCTGAAATGGGCTGGCCTTAACAATGGGGATTTATTAACTGACAAACTTAGTTCTGAGGCCGTGAAAATGTCCAGATCAAGGCATCAACAGGCAATGCTTTCTCCCCAGAGACAGGCTCGTTGGGCTCTGCCATGTGGCAGGGCATATGACGTCCGCTGGTCCCTTCTCTTCCAGGTTTTGTTGCTTCCAACCTCTGGCCTCGGTGGCTTCCTCTCTATTTATGTGGTTTTCTCTCTCGGTTTCTGTTCTGTTTCATCATCTTATAAAGGACTCCAGTAAAAGGATTAAGACCTACACGAGGCAGGCCTCAACTGAAATAATTTAATCAAAAGGTTCCACCCACGCTAGTTCCACACCCACAGGGATTAGCTTTAAGAGCATGATCTTTTCTGGGGTCCATAAAACCCAAACCATAACAGAGGGTGACATGTGATGGCAGCTACAGAGTGACCCTGACCCCTGACGACACTGATGTGCCCAAAGGCGGCAGTGCTTTCCCGAGTGGCACTGGCCTGCTGTAGGATCTCAGTGAAGGAGCCCAGGGTAGCACCTCCCCAAGCAGACGTGCAGGGCAAAGTCTGAAGACTCGCTCTCACGCTCGCTGACGGGCAGCTGGCCAGCCCTCGGCAGCCTGGTGCATCCTGCCCCAGAAGCGGCTTGATTGCTGGTGGCGAGCGTGCAAACGGGCTCAACTGCACGAAGTCACCCCAGGCCACAGTTCAGGATGAATCTGGGAGTTGTGGACTTTCCCAGGAACTCTGCACGGAAATTGTCAGAAACCTAAAGTCCCCAACGGTTGGAAACAGCATAGAAATGGGAGAAAGCCGTTCAGTTATGCAAGCATCACGACGAGCTTAAGGAAACCCGGCAAACAAAATGGTAAAATGCATTGTCTTGTCAAAATGCCCCCTGTTCCGGTCAATGTGTGGGATGTTGCCAGAGAGGGACAAACCCACAAGTTTGTGGACTGGGAGTAAAACAGTCTGGGTGAACATCTCTGGGCAATTATTCAAAGAGCCCAAAAGTCTCAGGCACTCTTTCCTTAAGTTTGGGTGCACATGGTGCCCGTGACACTTCCGGAGTCCCCTGTCCCCCCGCCCCGGGGGGGAACCCATGAACATCACAGGGCCTCTTGGAGGGGGAGACCTCCTAGCGGCACCTGCCAGAACTCTTCTGCCATCGGTTCTGGGATGGGCATCCGAGGCACAACTGGGAGATTCAACTCTGCCAGTTTTGGGGAACTTTAGAAATAAGTGAATGAAAAGGATGCCCAAAATGTCCTGTCCCCCCATCCCTTCCACCCACCCACCCACCCACACCTACACACGAACACTGCCTGCGATGGGAGCTGGCCGGGGGCTCACCTGGACATTCGTGGCTGAGGGAGGAGTCTTAAACTCCGGCCCTGCCCATGCCACCTGCTGAGGGCCAGCCTCCTTCAGGAATTGGGTGAGCAGGAGGCTGAGGGTTGCAAACTGCCCCTTCCCCTTAAGGGGTCAGAATGAGCTGTATGTCCTGTCAGGTCATTTCTGAATGCAAGGGAGAAAGAGCAAGTGTAAGTAAACCACATGGCCTGCCCAAGGGACACCAAGACCATTACATGCAAAAATGTCATGACCTAAATGAACGTTTGTCCACGACCAAAAACCAAACACCCCAGGGCCGACCCCATGTGGCTGCTTTGCAAAATGCTGCAGGGAACACAAGATGTTAACAGGAAGGAGTAGAGGCATTCCTCATGCAGGGGCCTGCCATGGGCCGGGCACTTTGCCCACGCCTCGTTAATCCAAACACTGCCTGGGGAGGGGCTGGGTCACCCATTTGGAGGCTGGGGGGACACCTCCAGGCCAGTGGGACTGGGCTGTCTTCAGAGCCTGGGCTTATGGACCAAGCCCTTACTGCCTTCCAACACCCCCTCCTGCCGACAGGGAGTCTGTGGTGCTGTCCCTGGTGGGGTGAGGCTGGGCACGCAAGGGGCAGGTCTATCAGTGTCCCCAGCACTGGCCCCAGCCTCATCCTGGGCAAGGTCCTTCGAGGGTCCTGCTGGGAGCCTGGGTAAAGGCAGGCGTTTAGCCAGGCAGGCTGTGCACCTGGTGCCCTGCGAGAACCCTGCTGGCATCCTGGGTGCTGTGGAAGTGGAACCCGTCAGTCCCCAGCCAGGCAGCAGCCTGAGCCGTGTGGGCTCCGGGCGCACGTGGGCTTGCTCCCCAGGCGGCCGCTGTCCCGAAGCTCCACCTGGCAGGCCCCGCACCTGTCACAGAGTGTTGAGGGTCCTAGGAAGTGTTGGGGAGCCCTGGCCAGGGACAAGCCTCCTTTCCGACACTCCATCCTGGGTGACTTGGCCCTGCCAAGTCAGCACCCAGGCCTTCCCCGCACCCCTTGTAGAAAATAGAAAGGCCACTACACAGGACGTACAAACTTTATTTGGCTTATAAAACTCCACGTTTGACAAGCGTGCTTTCAGCAGGGCGGGAAGTGCAGGATGCAGCTGCGGATCCCTTCCTGGTGGGGCTTGGCCAGGGTGCCGCAGGCAGCTGGTGACTCCCGGCTAAGACCCAGCCAGGCTAGCAGGCCCAGTGGCCGCGAAAGCTGGGTAGCCATCACCAACAGCCCCCAGTGGGCAGGAGGCAGCAGCCATGGTGCTTGGAGGGTGGCACCCTCACTCTGGCGACCGCCGGCCACTGCGCCGGCCGCGGTTGTCCCGCCACACGCAGTAGTTGAGCACAGCTGCAAAGGCCAGCCAGGCCAGGTACGGGTAGAGCAGGCGGGCAGCCGGCGGGCTCACCTGGTGCCAGGCCATGGCCGTTGCCATAGCCACCCCACCTGTCAGCACGAGGTCCACCAGGGCCTGCGGAGACACGGGGGGAGAGGGATGGAGAGGCTGAGGCGCCTCTTCAGCCTGGGGTGTGTCCAAGCCGGACTGGAGGGAGCAATAGATTATGAGTCGGGAGCCTCACTCAAACCTCCAGTCCTTCCTGAGTGACCTAGCCAGGCCCTTACCTTGTCCTCAGCCTCGTTTCCTCCTCTGTAAAAGGGGAGCCATCAACCCACGTGATTGAGTGGAAGGCCTTGGCACCCCCCACCTCTGAACCCAGAGCCTCCACAGAGGCCAGCCCTCATCTCCCAGCAGTGCAGGGAGGCCCAAATAAGAGCATGATTGAGAGGAAAGCCCAGTGTAAACCATCAAGGGCTGTCCCCGAGAGGAACAGTAGGTTCCACCTCCTGTGGCCAGAACTCAACTCCATGGACGCAGCAGAAATCTGCACAAGCATCCGGGCAGTCTGCAGTCCCCGGGACCCAGTGCAGTGTGGATTTCCCCAATGCGAGGAACCCTAAACCCAAGCCATGGCCCTGTCTGGCTTCAACCGATGATTTCGTTGCTGAAGGCTTAGGGGAGGCTGCAGGGTGCTTGTCCCCTGGGAGCTTCTGAAGAGAACTGGGTCATGAACCGTTTGCCTCTCCCGACCCCTGACCTTTAGACTCTGATCCCATCTGGGATGTGATGTCCCCATGTCCCCCAAGGGAGGGGGGCCCTCCATGGCTCATCTCCAGGGACCAGGAGACAGGCCACGGCCACACTTACCCAGCCCATTTGGTGGGCACCAAAGAAGATGGGGGGCCATGCCCAGTTCAGGGCCAGCTGCCCAGCATAGAGGCCCAGGGGAACCACGGCCTCCTCTGAGAAGCCCCCCAGCTCTTTCCAGACCATGTAGGAGCCATACCTGAAAGAGAGGCTGCTGTCAGGGCTCCAGTGGGGCAGAGGTCAGGAACTCCAGGGACACTCTCTGAATGATGGTTCAGGCACACCCCTGTCCTTGGGAAGCCCACAGGTCAGCAAGGGAGACAGAAATCCTGCCCTGCCACTGACTGCTGTGTGATCTCAAAGAAGTTGCCTGACTTCTCTGGGCCTTCATTTCTCACAGGGTTGCTGTGGGGGTTAGACCTAGCAAACCCACAATGCTTAGGATAGAATAAATATTTGCCATGGACATCATCACTAATGCTATGAAGGGGGAAGCACATGAGCCATGTAGAGGGAGAAGCTCCTTATTTAGCCAGAGGCACTGCATAGAGGATGAGACATTTCGGCCAGGCCTTAGATGATGAATAAGAGGTTTCCAGGAAGAGGAAACAGAACATGCAAAGCGTGGAGCTGCAGGGTGAGGTGTGAGGGGCACAGGTGAGGCGAGTCTGGGGATCTTGTTTTGGGGGTTCTTTGGGGTCACAAGAGAAGCACCACTACCACCAATAAGCACAGCTAATGGTCCCCAGCACCTATGTGTGCCAGGCCCTGCTCTAGCCCTCTCCAAGTGTTAACTCATTTCATTCCTGAGATAATGCTCTAAGTGGGCAGGACCATCAGCCTCAGTTTACAGATGAGGAAACTGAGGCACGAGGAGATGAAGTGACTCCGAAGATCTTTCAACAGGCAACAGGTGAAGCCAGGATTTGAACCCAAGTGGTATGGGGCCAGAGCCCCAGCTCTTAACCAGAACTTGCCCAGGACCTCAGAAGGGTTCCCCCCAAGGAAGGCTTGGGCCAGATCCTGCTCTCAGCACCTCAATGGTGGAAAAAGGCTGGGGGTGGGGGCCTGGAGGCTGGCGCAAGCTGAGGCAGAGAGTGGTGCCTGGCCAGAATCAAAGCAGAAGTGCTGGGCGCCCAACTGGGCAGGGCCTGAGGGCTGGGTGGGGCACGGGCAGGTCCAGGTGACACCCAGGTTTTGGGGACCGGCCTTATTCCCCCAAACAAAAACGCCCAACACTAGGTGTGGCCCCTGGGGCGCCCACAATCCCACCCTGAGCCAAGCAGGGAACATTCCAGGAGGGCGGGTGCTGGCTTCTTCCCCCCGGCCGCAGTCCCCAAGGCAGCCACCCGGGATGCCCTTCCCCCCTACCCCGCCCCCACAACTTCCTCCCCTTTGCAATCCCCGGGGTCGTGTCCCGGGGGCTTCTCGGGGGAAGGGACTAACCCAAGGGCAACCGAGAGCTCCTGCAAAGTTCCCTGCTCGCCGGCCCCGTGTCCATGTCCCTCATCTGTAACGCAGGGCCCGTGAGGATCAGCCCAGGTACGGCCTGGCGCCGCTTCTGCTCGGGCTGAATCATCGCGGGACCTGCCCCGCCCCGCCCCGGGCTGCACCGACCCTGCTCTGAACTTAACTTCACCCCGGAGTTGTGAAAACCGCCAGGATGCCAGCGAGGGGCCGAACGGTCCCTGCCGCCCTCCCGGGAGGCCCAGGAGGAGAAAGTTCGGTTACGCAAGGGGGCGGGCCCTGCGGCGGAGACCCACGCCCCGGCCCGGCGCTCCTGCCCCACCTACCCCATGGCCGAGTAGAGCGTGCCCCAGATGGGGCCCAATGTCCAGCGGGGTGGATGCCACGAGGGCTTCTGCAGGCTGGCGTACCAGCGGAGACTCTCTCCGCGGACAAAGTAGGAGCCCAGGAAGCCCCCCAGGCTGGGCACCAGCGTGAAGCCCATGGCAGAAACCCAAGGAGGGGCCATTGCTGCTGCAGCTGCTGTTCCCGAAAGCTGTGGAAGAGAAGATAGGGCCCAGGTGACCAAGCATTTCTCCAGGACCTACTGTGTGCGGACCCGGGGCCAGGCCTATGGTGCCCTTGGGTGCCACTGCAAGTCCCACCCCTCACCCCCACCTCCCCAGTGGATGGAGGGCTCCAGCAATCAGGAGGTGCAGAGATGGCTGGGGTCCATGGGTTGCACCCCCAGCCCTGCCATCCTAGCCTAAGGGCAGAAGTGAACACATGTCCATCCAAACTCCTGCCTCCCAATCCAGAAGGAGCCTCTGGGGTGCCCCCGCTCCCACAGACGGGCTCCCACTCAGCTCCTTCCCCAGCTCTGAGGGTCTTGTGCTCTCTCACCCTTACCCTAGACCTTGAGTCTCTGGGCAAGTGGGCCCCTCCCCTCTGCCACCTCCTTTAAGGTCAGACCAGGTCCCCTCTGCCAAGAAGGCTCCCAGCCCTCCCACCCCAGGCCAAGTGCCAGCCCTCAGAGGCTCAGCAGGGCCTCCATTAGTCCCCACACTGCACTTCTAGCATTTCATTCATTCATTCATTCAGTGAGTCATATCAGATAGGTCTTGGTTCAAATCCCTGCCACCCACTGACTTGCTGTGATTTCGGGCAAGTCGTTTCACCCCTCTGGGCCTCAGTTTCCCCCTCACATTGCCTACCTTGGGCCTAGCCCAGCATGCAGCCTGGGGTAGTCTTTGAACATGGGTGTTTCACCACTGCCCCACCCTAAAATCACCCTACCTGCCCCACACCCTGTGAACCAGAGAGGGAGAGCAGCATCCCTGGGTCACCCAGCACTCCAGGGCTAGGCTCTGCCCGGGTCTCCAACCTGCTCCTACCCTGATGCCTCAGGCCCCTGGAGTAGCAAGAGTTCAGGGCTGGCATAAGTAGGCCTGGACGCTGCCACCCCCCAGGGCTGGAAGAGAAACCCTCTTGGCCCTCCACAGTCAGATGGGCCTGAGGCTCCAGCCCCAGTGGCAGAGCAGAGGGAGCCCAGTCATCAGGGCCCCCTTCCCCGGCAGCCCTGAGGTCATGGAATAGCAAAACTCAGTGTGGGCTGAGGACCTACTAGCGCCTGCACCGGGCCAGGCACCTGCAGCCTAAGCAGCTCATTGGGCTGCGAGTCCAGTGAGAGGAGTCTGGGCTGGCACCTGGGACCAGGGCTCCAGGCCAGCTCTGCCCAAACCTGCTGCAGGACCCTGACTCAGTTTCCCCATCATGAAATGAGGGGCTGAGCTCCCATTAATTAATTCTACCTGGAGAATCAGCAGGTTCTGGGGTGGGGCTGGGGTGCCTGTTTACATGACACAAGAAGCCAGACAATCAGATATGGTCCTGGAGTGGGGGCTGGGGAGCCAAGAGTGGGTGGGGAGGTCCTGAGGGTGCTCACACCTCACAAGGGCACCTCTACCAGGGATCAGGGAGGGGATGGTGGTGAAAGGACAGCAAGTGCTTTCCCCACAGTCCCACAGTGGACAGAGGAAGGAAGAACCTTCCAGATGGGGAGGATAGCCAGGCGCGGGCCGGCGGGGGCTCAGGCTGGGGGGCTGGGGCTCAGGGGAATGGGATGCAGCAGGGTCTGCACTTGGTCTGGAAGCGTGGGGAGGGGAAGACGTGCTGGCACCAGCAACGCCCCGATCTGACTCACGGAGACAGACACACATTTCTGGGGCGTTCCTGGCCAAAACACATAACCAGGTCTGATCCTGAGACGATACCATGGAGGAGCCTCCAACAAAATGCTGACCACGAGTCTAGCCCTCTACGAATGTATCAAGGTCATGAAAGACAAAGAAGGGCGGAGCGGGCTGTCACAGATTGCAGTTGACTACGGAGAATTGAGGAGGACAGGCCACATGGGATCCTGGGACAGCCTAAGCGCAGTAGAGGAAAAACGAGTGAAATACGAGTGAAATTTCGAAGGAGCTCTGTGGTTTAGTAAACAGCTTGCGCCAACTTTGGCTTCCTGGTTTTGCTAGTTGCACTGTGAAGAGAAGCTCGGAGAAGCGTATGTGAGAATTCTCTGTGATATTTTCACAACTTTCCTGTAAATCTAAAATTAGTACAAAATAAAATGTACAATGGTGCATGGGTGGTTCAGTGGTTGAATGCTTGCCTTCCATGCGGGAGACCTGGGTTCAATTCCCAGACCTTCCCCCACCCCCGCCAAGAAAAAAATTTACCACTGAAGTGTCCTGGTTTGGATAACAAATCATGTGCCCCCTCACCCCTCACCCCGCCGTTCTTATGCTCAATGTTTAACTCATTCGTCTCTTCTTGCTCCCACCTGGGTGCCCCTGATGCGCCCCCCGCCCCCCTGCACCCAGCCTCTCAGCTCCACCTGCTGCCAAAGGCCCCGAACCCCACTCCCACCACCTCACTCCTGCTTAAGGACCTCGGAGGCGCCCACGGCTTTGTGGGCAGGGGTGCCCATGTTCCCTGCCACACCACCCAGCTGGGGCCAGCGCTGGGGCCCAGGAAATTCCCAGGGGGGATACGCTCTAAGGGGTCTTAGAGCTCGCTGTCCAGTGCCCCGCTGCGCAGAACGAACTCAGGCCTGAGCCCCAGGCTCCGCCCACCCCAGGCAGCCCCCTCTGCCGGCCTGGCTGCCTTTATCCTGCCCTGGGCCAAAGGTCTCAGAGAGTCTGCCCCATGTGCCAGGAGGTACCCGGTGGCGGGATGCCCCACATGCAGAGAACCTGGGCAGGGAGGTCACGGCCCCTTGGGGACAGCCTGGCCCCTGAATCACCTGGCTGGGGATGGCAGGCGGGGGCAGGACCCACCACGCTGAGTTACACTGTGCTGCCCAGACAGGCCTGAGAAACTCTGGGATGGGGCCACCAGGGGAGCCGGGGAGGGTCAGGGGGCCACCAAGGCTGGGAAGGGGCCTGGGGTTCAGGCAGAGGGCAAAGCCACCCATCAAACCTGCAGTTCCAACTCCCTTGGAAGGTGCCCGACAACCCAAACTTCCGCTGGGCCTCCAGCTGCTGGGGGATGCCAGGCCGAAGCCCCTGCCCAGGGCTCGGACTCCTGGGGCCCAGCCTGCTTTGCAGGGTCGTCGGAAGGTTCAAGCAGGATGGGACGGAAGGGCGAGCTATGCACACCCGAGTGTGCGCTCCTGGTGCACACCCTCAAGGCTGGGCCCACGCCAGCAGCTGGACACTCAGAGGGTGAGAATGAGCGGAAGGCCTGGCTCCGCAGGAGCACTTCTGGGACAGAGGCCGAGAATGGGCAAAGCAGAGGACGCAGGGCCGGGAGAAGGTTCTAGGCCTACCCACGGGCCTCAGGGCCACGGCCCTGGTGGGATGCAGGCCGTGGGGAGGGGACCAGAGGCTTCTCCCTAGGGGTGCCTCTCCCTCTCAGCTCTCCACAGAGGACTCTTCGCTGGTCCCATTTTCCGGGTAAGGAAACCTTCCAGGTCCCCATGACTCCAAGACCCCTTCCCCCCTCCAAGAGGATGGTGCGTGTGTGACAAGGACGTCATGGGGCGGCTTCATCTCCCCTCTCTCACCTCCTCCCTCTTCCTAAAGCTCACATGGCCACACAGAACACTCCCAGCCCGGCCTCAGCACCCTCTGCCTGGTGCCAGAAGATTCCCTCAGGGCCAAAGACCAAGCTCAAGCTCTCTCCACCCGCTGCCAATGGCCCAGTGAATAGGCATGGCTGCCCCCAGACCTCACGTCAACCCCAGGGTGGCTGCTTCCAGGCTCTGCACCACCGACCCCACCCTGAGAGCAGGATCCAGGGTCTTCTGTCCTTGTGACCCTTCACCCCTGGCCACGTGAGCCAAGCCCACCCCTGCCCCTCGGGGCTCATCCCCTGGGCCTCTTTGGCCCCATCTGCTAAGTGGAGGTTAAGCCCCAGGGCCTTGGGGGCACCCTCTGTTCTCTGAGGTCTCCCTATAGAAGGTGACATAACAGCTGTCCGGAAACAGAACAGAGCTTTGTCCATTCACTGACCCCCCCTCCAGGCTTTGTCTCACCCTCCAGCCACCACTGCCCCACAGGCTTGTTCTAAGTCTCTCTCTCTTTTTTAAATGACTCCCAGTTCATCATCCTCATTATAACCTTTGTGGATCTTTTTCTTTATGAAGGTAACCAGTGTGACAAGAGATAGGAAAAGGTCTGGAAGCTTCTACAACTAACAGGTAGCTGGGAAGAATTTACTTTATCTCAAATGACTTTTTTTTTTTTTTTAACAATGCTAGCACATTCAGGTATTGCTTACACAATCAAAACTAACGAAAGAAAATACAAATGAAAGAAACACAGGTCCTCAAATAAAAGAATGAAAAGGCAAAGCAGGTAGAGTAAGAAGTAGGGCTGCCCAGCTGTCAGCCCAGCCCTGAGGGGACCACTGTTGCAGCTTCTAGTGGGTCCTGCAGATGCTGCCCTGTCGGTGCACACACATGGCACACACACAATCACAACAGACCACACACAACACGTAGGCAACACTCTCCCCACACACATTCACAACACACAAGTACACACACCACAGGCAACACTCACACAGCACACACACACAGCACACATCACACTTAAACCACATTAACAGGTGCTACCTCATACACACACCACACACATACCACACAAAGGCACACCCACTACACATGCACACAGACATCACCACACACACACTCACTCACCAGCAACACTCCCCCATTCACAGGCACCACCACTTGTACTCACACACGTGTACGCATACACACACCACATACACAGCACATGCACACTATGCAAAACATCAGGGGGCAAAGCAGCCTGGTTTTGGCAAAGGGCAGCAAGGCCTTGGAATCAGACCCTGTCAGTCCAAACCCTGGTTCCACCATGCCTGAGTGAGCCTCAGTTTCCCCTCCAGTTCAAGAGGCTCCTTCAGGGACCTGGGCCTGCTAGGAGCTTGCTTACCTCTCCCTCACTTACTTCTCACACTATTGCTTCCAGAAGCTTCTGGGAGCTGAAACTTGCCTCCTGCAGTCTGGGGAGTGTGTTTCAGAGCGGGCACCCCTTCCCACTCTTCCACCCCGCCCTTGGCCTCCACATGGACACCTGGGCATCTGCCCACACCCCGAAGGCCCTGCCTTTTCATTGAGGGCCTGCCGTGTCCCACCTGCCCTGCCACAGCTTTCTGTACTGACCTCTCCTGACACCCTCTCCTTGCCAATGATCCTTTGGAAGTGCTGGGTCACTTGTCCCTAAGGGAGCCTCAAGTCCCACCCGCCCTGTCGTCAATCCAAGACCACAACCAGGTAACTCCTTGCCTTGGCAGGTGAGGCAGGGCAGGCACCGAGCCTCAGAGCCCACTCCAGGCTCTTCCAAATCAGCACACCAAGCCAGAGCCATGGTCATCTGCGGAGCTGACACCCGCCCCCCCCCCGCACTCAGCAGTGTGCTCACAGCTGGAGGCCCCACGTGCACTGCTGCCGCCCCCTCCCCAGGGCTCCGAGCCCCTTTGCCCCAGGGACGGGGAACAGGCTTTCAGCAAGCCGGGCCGCTAGCGTCCAGGTTAGACGGCCTGGCTGTGCCTGTGCCAGTAACTTCCTTAACCGGGCCTCACTGCCCTCCCCTGTGCAAGGGAAGCGGGTTGTCTCCAGGTAGATCCCCGGCCCGAGCTCGGCCTGGCACGCTGTGAACCCAAAGTGATGCCGGCGCCGCTTTCGGCCTCCCCCGCCCTCGGTGTGTCCATCCGCAAAATGCGCGCTGCACTTCCCGCGGCTCCCCAGCCAGAGCTAGGGGCGGGGCTAGGGGTGGGGCGGGGCTAGACCAAGGCCCGCCCTGCCCCCACCCCCGCCCGGATCCCCGCCGCGCTGCCACCTGGACCCCGAGACCCCGGCCCCCGCCGCCCGCCCCTTCCCGCCCGCTGGCGCGCCAGCCGAACCCCAAGCGCTGTCGGGACGCTGCCCCTCGGATCCCCGCCCCGAGGCTCCCGCCTGCCGCCTCCGGCCTCAGTTTCTCCTCCAGCCCCGCGGCGGCGGGCGGGAGCTGTCGGGAGTCCCACCGCGCGGGGCTCACTCCCCGGCCCCTTCCTCCAGGTCCGGTCCCCGCTCACCAGCGGACGAGGCGCGCTCGCGAAGGGCGCTGCGCGGCGGGAGACTGCGACTACTGTCCCGGGCCGCCCCGCCCGGCTGCGAGGCCCCGCCCGGCCCCGCCCGTTGGCCTGCAAGCCCTGGCGCCTCCGCCCGCTCCGCGCCGCCCGCTGGCCTCCCCGCGGAGGGGGGCACCCCGTTCCCGTAGAGGCGCCCCGGCCTGCCAGGCGCCTTCCTGCCTTCCCCGCGGGCCCTGACCTCTCCAGGTGCTCACCCACCGCGCGCCACACCCGGCGGCGGCGGGTCCCGGGCGCCTAGTCTTCGCGGTGCCATCCGCAGGCTGATCGCTCCTCCTCTGAGCCTCACTTTGCCCAGCTGTAAAATGGGGCACGAGAGGCCGAGGTTCAGTGTAGGGAATCAACCCGCCTGATGGCAAAGCCCCGAACGCCGTCCCTTAAGCAGCTCTACCCTCCCTTCTCTGAACAAGCGCCGAAGTTCTTTGGCTGTTGCCCCAGGGCGCGGAAGCAGCGCTCTGCACTGAGTGGTGGGTCCCAATTCTACCTGGGCCGCTCTCGGGTTGATTCTCTCGGCCTCCTTTTCCTCATCTGTAAAATAGGCACAGCGTCGTGGGGCGGATGAAGATGCTTATGCAGATGCTGCACTCGCCACCACCTCCCCTGGGCTGGAACGCCGCTTCATTACTGCAATCAAGTCTGCTTGACCCGCAGCAGCCACAGCTACCCAAGCCCATCTTCCCCAGCCAGTCTGAACTGCAGCTTTTACGTGATGGGCACAGGAGCTTGGCATCTCTTTGGGGACCAGCCAGGATCCAAGTATGACTTTTCTGGGCCCTGGCACTTTTGCCTTCGTGGGCTTCTTCCTCCACACACTCAATTATATTTTCAGATGCACTGGTATAAAATCAAGTATTAAAGTTGATTCCCTTTATCTTTTTCTTCTGATTTTAAAAGGACTTGAAAAATTTCTGTGGTTCCCTGAATGTCTGGAGGCCTTGGGCGCCGTGCCTGCTGGGCCAAATGGAGAGTTGGCCTGACCACGCCTCCCAGCATGCTGCCAAACCCACCCTCTTCCCATACGGAGGTGTAGGCGCCTTGGCCAAGCGGCAAGCTCCGGAATACCCAATGGGGAGGAGGCAATGCCACTTCCTTCCAGCCTCACCCTGCTGCCTGCGGCTCCAGGGCAACAGGGGCCCACAGGAGGTAGGGCTTTCTGGCCCCAAATACCTGCTGTGCACAAGGGCAGAGAGGAGGGACTGAGAACCAAGCCCAAGGCCCCAGGTGCATTTCACACCCATTTCGCGGAGGGGAAACCTGCTGGTCTGGATACAGGTCCCACAGCCTCCCCGTTACTTATGTCCCCCTCCTCTCCAACCCCCAGGGCCCGCATCTGCGCTTGGGCAGCACCCATGGTCTCTCCCCTCTCTTCCCTTCCAGCTGTTTCACACAATCTGACCACCGCCTTTTTCTGCCCAGGACACTCCATGGCTCCCACTGCCTTAGAATCCAGTCCAAACCTTGAACATGGCATCCCAGGCCCTGCCAGGACAGCTACTCTGCAGTTCCCACCTGGGTTTGCACGCACCGTCCCTTGCCTGCTGCACTCTTGGCCCCCACTCTGGGCATCTCTATGTGTCCAAGTACAATCCATCAGCCAGCTTCGCTCCAGGAGGCTCTTCCGGAGCCTGGGCTGCACCCCTCCCCAAGCCTAAAGCGGGCAATGCCCTCCTCCCCCCTGCGCGCCACAGCACCGAGCCCGGGCGCTGCTCTCGGGACACTTGGCGTGTGTCAGCCTCAGAGACATCGAGCAATGTCCAGTTCCAGGCTGACCCGAGAGGATACAACGACCGCAAACAAACCCAACCCCTGGCCTCAGGCCTTCTATCGAGGCTGCGTGGTGGTGGTGGTGGGGGGGGCGCCTCCCTCCCAGTCCTCAGGGGACCTGCCCCACCCCACACGCTCAGAGAGGTGATAGGCCTACACTCTTGGCTGCTAGGACTCAGGCTTCTCAACTCCAAGTGCGCCTCTACTACAGTATTTCTCTTACGTGTTATCTGTTTAACTTTATTATGTGAGTGATCCATGCTTACCATAAAGCTACTGGAAAATATAGACAAGCAAAGTGAAAAAAGAGCTCCCCCTCCCACTCTCCCATCACCTAGGAAAAAGCACTTTTCGCAGTGTGTCTCCAGGCCTTTCTGAGCGTGCACACGCGCTATGTGGACTCCATAACGCTATCAATGGCTCTGTCACTTTTCTCCCCCTTACAATAAACCAGAAACCTCTTTCCATATTAAGACTGCCTACATTGTATTTTTTAAATTGTGAAATGTTTCATAGACAGAAATGTATATAAAACGCAGATGCACATTTTAAAATGGTAATAAAAAGAACCCCGTGCGCCCATCCCCTTGGGAATGAACAGGCATTAAAAACCTGCATCCTCGCTGCCCTCTGGGACCTGCCCCAGGACTCCCCCCACCCCCCAGAAGTAAGCCCTGTCTGGACTTTGGCCCTCACTCTTCTTTACGGTTATATTAATACTGCCTCTGTAGGTTTCCCTGAGGAACTGTCGTGATTTGTGGGGTTTGGGGGTGGTTTTTTTTTTGTATGCTATATGGTGGGGTCACATTTCATTATTTTTCCATGTGAGTATCCCATTATTGCAGCACCATTTGTTGTGCGTGTGGTGGTTTTTTGTTTGTTTGTTTGTTTTGGTTTGTTTGCTTATTTGTTTGTTTGGAAAGTGCCTGGATCAGGAATCGAACCTGGGTCTACCCCTGAACTATCCATGTATCCTGGTGTGGTGATTTGTTTTGAACAGCTGAGGCCCAGCTCGCTGCCGGCTGGGGGCAGAATGGGTTCTCTGAGCAGACCAGAAGATGGCTGATGGGAAGGTGAAATGAAGAGGGCCCCTGGGCACAGGCTGGCCTCAACCCCCCTGAGTGTTGACAAGAGCCCGTTTGGGGTAGTCTGAGGGCAAGGTCATAGGTCAGACCCGGGAGACACATGTCTCCCCAGGGTGGGGGAGATGTCTGGCAGGCTGAGACACAGATGACCAAAAGCACATGGTCAGAGGGGTGGACTGTTCTGTTTCTTGCTTCTGCGCTCATTGCTAGGCTTCCCCTACGTTCAGCTCTCAGGAGTAGGATGAAGTCTGACCATCTGAGAGCTGGGCGTGGAGGGGAGAACAGACCATCAGCTCCTGGTCCAGCCCAGTCAAGGATAGGCGAGCTCACCGGACTTACCGCGAGACTCTTAAGCCTGCAGTACAGGGGCGGCGGGGATGTTGAGGGTGACTGCCCTCAAATCATCTGTCACCCTGCTCCCATCTGGACCAGCTGCTTGCAGGCCCAGTGCACTGTCATCCCAGGACCCCCCTTCACCACCACTCTGGAGACGCTACCACCCCAATCCATTTCCTGGACTGCACACTTTCCTCCATCTTGGTTTATCCCCCTTGTTTGCATTGAGCCCATCCATGAGTTCCTGAGAAAGAAGGAATAGATAATGACATATTTAAAAACCTTCTATTCTGGGCAGGCCATGGTGGTTCAGAGGCAGAGTTCTTACCTGCCATGCTGGAGATCCAGGTTCGATTCCTGGTGTCTGCCCTTGCAAAAAAAGAAAAACAACAACCTTATATTCTGCCCCCATGCTTGCCTGATGCTTGTCTGAGTAGGAATTGAAAGTTGGAGATCATTGTCCTTCAAAATCATGAAGACACGCTGTCAGCCAGCTTCCATGTTGCTGTGGCTCTGGCTGAAGCCATTCTGTTTCTTGAGCCTTTGTATGTGACCTGATTCGTCATTTCTGGAGGTTTTTAAGATCTTTGTCTTAAAAAGATTCTGAGATCTCACACAAATCTTCCTGTATGTGGGTCTAATTTCATCCACCATGCTAGCACACAGTAGGCTCTTTCAATCTGGAAACTCCTATCTTTTATTTCTCAGAAATTTACTTGAATTATTCCTTGGTTGATCTCCTTCTATTGTTTTCTTCTCTTTTTGAAACCCCATTACTCAGAATCCTGGACTTCCTGGGCTTGTCTTTCCACCTTCCTTTTCTCTCCCACTTTTCATGTTTTGTTTTTGATTTGCTTTACTTTCTGTGAGATTTCCTCAACTTTCTCTTCCTGGCCTTCTATTGAGTCTTTTGATTGTTTTATCCTATGTTTAATTTTCAAGGGGTTATTATTTGTTTTCTGAATGTTCTTTTTTTATAGCTTCCTGTTCTTGTTTTATGGGTGCAGTGTCTTCTCTT
>PVIY010019180.1:0-46268 GCA_004026745.1 Myrmecophaga tridactyla
AGAACACTCCTTTTCATTTTTCCATAAGTAAGGCAATGCAAGTCTTGTTATTTTAGAGTGCAATTATTTTGACCTAACAATTACATATATGTTAGTCAATAGGAAAATATACATTTCTTTCCACAATTTTGTGTTTATAGATGACCTGTTTAAAACAGAATGGTTTCTAGCTAATAATCAAATATGGTTTATTGATGAAATTTTTCTCATACTTCCAAAAAAGGGTAAATTGTTAAGTTGGATCATTCCATTCCTCATATATCCTATTACAGTACCTAGTTTATAGGAACCTGAGCTGGTTAGATTTTTTAAAGGGACATTAAATTCTTTTCACTGGAAATGTTGAATGTCATAATTGCAGAAGTGTCATTTACAATTAAACATATAAAAACTTTTCTGTGGGAAGGGGACTGTCATTTTTAAAATACTCAAGGTGACTGCATAATAAATGCTAAAAAAATCCATTGAAAAAAGACATTTCAAAGTCCTTATGTAAATTTATTTGTGACATGACAACAAATGTGATTTTTATTACTGTAAGTGGGTGCTTCTGAATGTGTCACTTGCTGTGACTAAAGAGGTTGCTAAATGTTTCATATGAATTATTTTACACAATCCTTAAATACTCTCTTTACACTATTTCTTAAAGGAGAAGCCTCAAAACTATATACCTTTTAATTTTTCTGCATTTAAACTCATATTGTATTGTCATAATATCCCAGAATAACTTAATATATTGTTAGTGCTTATCACAATAATACTTCAAATTTACCATCTCACATGAGATTTACGCTATGTTGCAATGCATATATCTTCTTGGTGGGAATTATCTGAATACGTTACGTGTATATTTGAAGATGTTATATTACCCAAGGTATCAAAATGCCTGTCCATATTAAAATATTTTAGCTGCAACATATTAAAGTCTTATTTAATTTTTCATATATTAATTTTCTATTATAATTTTTAATACCCTAGATTTTAACTACCATATAGGTAAAATATTTTATTGTAGGATATAGCATTCAATATATTTTTTAAAATACTGAGTCTATGGGAAAGTGCTGTTAATATGCCTAATAGTTATCTTCCAAATAAACTTATAGAACACAACATATTTTTAAGATATCCCTACATTAAAAGTGATTAAACAACATTTAAAAAAGTGTCTAATAGGAAGACCAGAACCTGGACGCACAAGTGTCAGTGAAAAAAATCACCTACTATGTGACCTATTTACGTAATACAACCTTAATACCCTGGCTATTTAGTTCATCTGAATTGCAAAGTTACATTACATAACATGATTGATCACCACAAACAGTACCTGTGCTATTTTTTTTTTTTAATTTGCATATGGGCAGGAGGCACCAGGGATCGAACTCCAGACCTCCAGCACCGGCAGGTCGGAGCTCTGCCTGCTGAGCCACGGCAGCCACCCTACCTGTGCTATTTTTAAATCAATGTTGTTTCTTATTCATTTAGCATACTTTATACTTTTTAAGACAGGACTGAGATATATTCAATATGGCCTTTCAGACCAAATTAATGTGAGTACATAAGCTCCTATTAATGAAACCATGGAGAATAACCAAAATTAACCATCGAATTAACTGTATTAACCTCAAGTCTAAATAAAACTACACCTTTTCCTCACCCTGTGCCCACTGCAACTAGTCTAGATTTAATAGAAATCTGATGAATCTGATCCATGATAAGGATAAGGATATTAGCCCAACTGAACTTGAAATATCCTTTTTCAAAAATTCCCTTAGGTATAAATTAAATATGACTCAGAGCTTTACTTTTTTTTTTTTTTTTTTGCATGGGCAGGCACCAGGAATCAAACCCAGGTCTCCAGCATGGCAGGTGAGAACAGAGCTTTACTTTTGATATCAAATAATTCATTCATGGAGATGTAGAAAAAAATTTATGATGTATATGTGATATGTCTATGTTTAGAACAGAGATATATGTTAACTAGATTAAGTAGCATATTTATGCATACTTGTATACTTAAACAACAAAATAAGATTGACAGAAAATTAAATAATGAATAATTTATGAAGATTATCATAAAAGTGGAATTTGCATGACAGATACAAGTATCTTTATATTCATTTGGACAAACTGTCCTTCAACCAAAGCAGCTGTAACTGGCACCTTATATATGAAATCAAAATATTTAACCACTCCTTCCAATGTCCGTCCACATTCTCTGGAGTTCCTTCCACATTATAACAATTTAGCCATGAAACATGACATCAAAACATGAGATAAACTGCTGACTGGTGACTTAAATGATAAAGGTCACATTCAAAATTGGAAAGGATAAAATGGCCAAGGAAAAATGCGAAATGCAAATGCTATAATATCAATCCTGTGTTAGGTCTGCAGTAGAGTGGAAGGGGATTTCAAAATTTACAGTTTTATTCTCAAGAAATAAAATAATTTAACTAATTTTAAGGTAAATATTTCTCTAAAGTTATATTGTATTTTTTTTCTTGAGAACCTCATAATAGTTACCAACCTTCTAACTTTTAGCAGCCCTCTACATGCTGATGTTTTGCTAAAGAATAAATTTCTGAGTGAAATCCATCAATTACATAATGACACAGCTAACGATACAACATAACAACGTGTCAGTTAGGATTAGGTTCAACTGCACGTAGCAAAAAAGTCAAAATAGTGTCTGAAATAAAGTAGATATTTAATTTTCTTTCCCATAAAACAAAGGCTTTTTTGATCTTTCTACTCTACCATCTGCACTGCAAGAGTTCCTTTCCCAAGGATACCTTATAATTCAAGGCACTTGTTGTCACATCATACGCATATTCCAGGTAGCAGGAATGAGAGGAGAAAGAAGACAGAATTGCCCATCTCCTAAAATCTGCTCCCATGCATGGAGCAGCCTTCCTCTAAATGTCCCACTTCTACTTGTATCTCCATGGCTAGATCTTGAGTATGTTTCATCTTTAGTTGGAAATGTGCTCTTTTTTATCTGTTCCATTGCTACCTAAATGAAAATGGAATATCTGTTGCTAAAAGAAGTGGTAGAAAATGGACACTACATAGTGAATTATAGTTTGCTACAAATAAATGTTTTGGGTCATTATGGGTAGCTTGTTCTTTCTCATTTTACCACATCCTAACTACTTTAGAAACAATTGTTAAGTCCTTAGTTCTGTGACATCCCTGCTTATGGATCCTCAAAGATCTATAAGGACAGCTGGAACTGAAATTGATTTTACCCAATCAAAGCATCAAAATTATGACGTGAATACACAGGTAGAGATTACCTGTCAAGTTATCTACATAAAATGATACTTGATTCTTGTTTATTTTTATTTATAATCTTTACAAAAAATGAAAATCGATTCTGTTGAACATGATTAAAAACCTCTCCATGGTGAGGAACTAATCGGATAAACTATGGACAATACCCGATATTATTCTCAAGTTCTTTCTCACTAAGGCACAGATATAACACTCAATCAAGGTGGCTGGGGAAATGTTCTCTAGGTGGGTACTGTTGGAATCCTCTCTTCACTTCCCCCCACGCCCACCCCCTAGTGAGCTGTACACACAGTAGGACTTTCAATTCTTTCCTCAAGACCTTTATAATTCCTAGTCATTTGCTTGCATACCTACTCTGAGTCATTCAATTTTGAGGCTTCTCTTGTGCCTCTGGGATTGTCGGTCTGGACCTGCATTCTACTTGGAGGAGCAGGAGCCCTAAATTCCATGAATTGCATTCTTACTAGCTTGAACATAGAAAGATTCCAATCATGTTTTAGGTGGATGACTGCCTTCCTGTTTAAAATTTGAACAGAATATGAGTATCTTTTTTTGTACAGTGCTGTGACGATTCAATTAAATATTATGAAGCCAGTAGGAGGTTGTGTCACTTCATGCCCAAATCATGAGGGTTATGCTTGGCCTCAAGTATAAAAGGTTTTTATTTTTTGAGATTTCTCTTATTTCTGAGATTTCTCTAGAATCAGGAGAGATTTCATCTCAATTGTCATTGTTTTAAGTAGAAATCTTAATACTATTAGGAGCCAAGTCCAAACAGTAAGGAAAAAAACATGCCTTCTCAAATGCCTCTGAATTTGCCTTATTAGATTATCAATGTGCTAACAAAGAATAATTGATGAGCATGGATCTTTGATAACCAATGCTACACAGACCTTCAAATGCTTCCAAAGGAGAGAGCCAGCTGAAAGCATTAGAGTCCAAACATTACAAACATTTCTTAGAATAATTCACTTAAAACTGTATATATTTTTAAAATCACACCTGTGACTCAATCTATTACCAGTGCAATTTCGTCCTCGTCCATCAAGAACAGCAGCTGATTCATTGCTGAACTAGGGATATCTGAGCTGTTTGGAGAGATGATCTAAGGCGTCTATTAAATCTTGATATAGTGCAAGGACACACTTTGCCTTAATGAAAGAGAAATCACTGCAGACAGATGTGACAGTGCTCAAATGGGCCCCTCATCATCTAGCTCAAGAAATCGGGGCTATTATAATTTAATACATAAAAACAAATTCCCCTTGGCGGTGAGGTACTGCATATTCTTATTCCACATCCATCAAAAAAAAAAATAAAATAAGTGAAAATAAAGTGAACAGAGAAGTCATCTAAATAAGTGCCCCTTAAACCCTATTTTTTTTCCTCTTTATTTGTCTTTTCCTTTTTATATCAATCTGAAAAGCCTGGAAGAAATAATCTTATTTCCACTTGTTATGGCCACATGCTTGTTTAGGCGCATGCATTGTGTTGTGCCTTCAAAGTTCATTAATTGCCTTTTTCCTTGACACTAAATCTCTGCTACTCCATATTAAAAAATAATAATAATGAAAAAGAAAAAACCTCTAATGGAATTTACCAAGACGTAATTACTTGAACTTCTGTTTTGTGAACTGAGACTGGCATCTACTGGTAAAATAAATTCAGTTCACAGCTGAGATAAAATTTTCTCAGTGTAGATAGGACAATGTTTCATGAGCTATTGTGATACTACTTTCATTTTAGTCATTAAGATAAAAATGAATAATTATAAAATATTATTGTCTATGTTAATATGATCTAAGTTACACTTAGGTAAAAGCTGGCTAATGTGCACAGAGTTCAAGAAATTTACTAAATCTACAAATAACTATTTAGGATTCAAACAAATTAAGATAAATCTCTCTGAAGTCATTGTTAAAGAACAAATTTAAGGCTCATGGATGGGCATTACAGAATATCTCAGAAAAGACTAAAAAGAGTGTTTGAAACGAGGAATAGGTTTTCTCACAAAGCAGTTGGCTTTTACCACTAGGGTTTCTAATCCTGAATTAGGTGAATATTAATCAGTAATGCCACTAAAGTGACTGGCATAGTAGATATGAGACAGGCAATGAAATTTAAGATGCTTGGTTTTCTGTATTTCCACGTGCAGAATGTAGAACCATAAACTAAATGTTACTCAAACCTCAAAATTTAAGAATCACTCTTGATTTCTTGCTTTCCCTTATCTTTTCATCTAGTTCATCAGCAAGCTCTAGCACTCTATCTATAATATGTTCGATACTTGCCTCTATTACTTAACCTTTACTGCTACCCTATTCCAAGTCACAACCTCATCTGGATACTGAGCTATATTAACAGAGTGTCTTCTAATAAATTGCAAGTCCAATACTTAATCCAATTTTCAACACAGCAGGGTGAGTCTTTAAAAACATCAAGAAATGCTTCACTTACTTTCCAGACAGTGATTTAGTCAAGAGGAGAGAATCTGGAACAAATTTAAGTTATCATTAAATTGCCTAGTTTTATCATTTCATCTATGGTGACAGTGATCATATGTATTACAATAATAGATTTCTGGTCTTATAATTGGTGTCAAAACAGATCTAAAGACTTGTGTAACAGATCAATTCAATCATCTGTGCTGACCCCTTCAAAAATTAATCTCTCCTTCTAATATTTAATTTTTTATGTATGCTGTATGGCGGGGGTCACATTTCATTCTTTATCCATGTGAGCATCCCTTACTGCATAACCATTTGTTGAATTTTTGTTTGTTTTTGGACTCAGGTCTGGTGCATGGCAGGCAAGAATCCTACAACTGAACTCCCCTTGTACCCCCTAATATTTAATTTTGTTTATAACTTTTTACCAATAAATAGTTTTTAGGTAGGCTTTATCATGAGCTGCTGAAAGAGAAGCAACGTTTCTGTATTAGGATACAGCCTGACACATTATAATATTAATAAATAATTAATAATTACATTATCCCATTTACAGTTTCTTCAGATTTAAAAAATAAGATCAACATACCAAATCCCCTAAGTCACACATAGACAAATTGAATTAGATGATATTTTTTAAAGATATATACTCATTCACAGGATTAAATTTCTGATGAAATTGATTGTACATTTTGATACATTATATTATAAATTCTCTTCTTTTAAGGAAGTCTTAGCAGAAAAAATAATCTTATTTTGTTTAATTGTGGTTTCTCAGATTCTGGGATAATAAATTCATGTGTAAATTAACATTCTTCAACCTTTTTCATAAAATGGTATCAATTACTAAGTTATAACTGTCAAGTATTGCTTTAGATATCCAAAATATTTTAAGATCTTTACTGAGGTACAATTGACATACAATAAACTGCACATATTTAAACAGTACAAATAAGTTTTTGCACATTATATACCCACAAAAGCATCACCAAAATCAAAATGATAAATCTGTAACCGGCTGTGCTGGTTTGAAACTGTCGTGTATCCCAGAAAAGCAATGTTCTTTAACCCCGATTCAGTATTGCTGAATGGCCTTTTTGAACCAAGGTATCTTTACCTAGATGCCTTAGATTGGACATTTCTATAGCCTAGCTTTAATTTGGACATTTTTATAGATCTGCTTTAACTGGGACATTGTCATGGACTTAGAACTGTTAATAATTATAGTAAGGAAAAAATATATTTCCCCTTTTAAAAGCCATTCTGTTTCTGGTGTATCACATCCCAGAAGCTAGGAAACTAGAACAGGTAGCAACAAAATTTGCAAAATATTTAAACCTTGATGGGAATTGCATGATAACTTCCTGAGGAAGACTTAGCCCAGATGCCTAGAAATAAACACTTTCAATAAAAGGGCTATATAACATATCTTGAAGGAAAGACCCAATTTGAGGAAGAATTATTTTTCACCAAATTGAATTATAGATTTCCCCTTATTACATTCAAATTTATAATGAATTTTTCTTCAATCTTGATAAAATTTTTCTAAAGAAGCTCTCATGCAATAGACAATATCATGTTAAAATAGACTTATTTTTGCCAAAATTAATAAAGAGTACAATTGCATGGCTTATGAAGCCGAGAAACAGACTAAAGAATCAGAAACATTTTAGCATAAGATAAAGCTGGGATTCACAAATCTGTGGGAAAGGATAGATTGTTCACTGCACAAGAACACACACACACACACACACACACAAAGAAATGAAAAGAAAAACACAGATCTGTACCATTCCTTCAAGGTATATGTGTGTGTGTATATATATATATATATATATATATAATTTATTTGCTGATTCTAAAATGTCTATGATACATTCATTCCTTAAACAATATTTGGAAGGAAGGATATACTGATAAGAGTAAAAATATATTACATTTAGAACTTCCAAAACAAGAATATATAACTTGGTTTGGATTCGATTAGACCAAGGATACATTATTATAATTTCTATAAAATGAAGAGTTTTCTAAAAATATATAATTAGCTCACATGGTAAACTTTAGGGGTGGGGGAGATTAGGAAATTCTATGGTTTCAGTATAATTACTAAAATTGTTTTCAATATGTTATTTTGTGGCAAACAATTTGCCTTTCATAGCTAAGAGAGAAACATTTAAAAATTCATAGTATGGATTATATAGTATTCTCTTTCATCTACTTAATAGCATGAAGCACACTTTTTAAATTAAAACCCACGTACTTTGAAGTTATCTTAGTTTTAACAATTACATTTATGTGTTGCATGATAATAACAAAGTTGATTTTTAATCTGGACCAGACTATTAAATTATCATTCTATGGATAATAATCCTCGATTCATTAAAATGTGATATTCCACCAAGCAATTAAAAGTTACAAATAGAGGTTCAATTAAAATAAAGCAATATTCATAGTTTTTGCCTTCATAACATATAGAAATATAAATTAGTGTTCTACCCTTGGCTCATTTGTGTTGTGTTTTATTCTCCCAGGTGCTAAAACCAGATACCATATATAATAATAATTTCACTTACACAATGGGGAATTTATTGGTTCATGGTTTTGGGCTAGAAGTAGTCCACATCGAGACATCAGCAAGATGATGTTTACCCCCAGAGGACTTTGGTATTCTGGGGCTGGCTACTGGTTGTGGACATCCAGTCCTGGGCGCCCCCTCCATACTGAGAGTAAGTAGCTGCCTACCCGGCCAGGAGAGAATTAAAGGACAACAGACCACCTCAAGGAGGAAAGAATGTACAGTTGGTATCGTTAAGCCACTTATCTCATAAAGCGTTAAAACTTCTCTCCCCTGATATGATGATAACAAATCTCCAAACCCCTGTGTTGTAAGACCCTGCTGAAACTCTGTTCTCATACCCTATAGAATGTCTATGTTCTAAATCCTTATGAGCTGCCTTTTATACCTCTCTCCCACCTTTGTGGGTTACTATGTCCACTTCTTCCAGACAGCCGCTACTGGAGACCCTCTCCTGTTTGTAAGTCCTAATAAAACTCATGTCTGACTCTGTGCCTAGCATGCTCTTTGGTCTTGGGCCTGCACTGACCCAAGCTCTTCAAGAGCTGGATTGGAACACTGGTAATCCTTGGTCCTTGGTTTTTCTTTCACATGACAATGCACATGGAGACATCTTGCCCATTCTCTTCTGGATTCTGTTACCTTCCAATTTCTGCTGTTCCTCATGACTTCGTTCTCTCTCTGCCTTTTACTCTGTTTACAAAGGTATTCAGTTAATGCAGATTAAAACCCAACCTGGGGTTGGCCACAGTGGCTCAGCGGCAAGAACACTTGCCTGCCATACCAGAGGACCTGGGTTCGATTCCCGGTGCCTGCCCATGTGAAAAAAAAAAAAAAAACCAACCTGATACATTTGAGCCACACCTTCACTATTTTCGAGAAATACTTGAAAAGAACTTATTTACAATGGGTCCACACCCATCAGAATGCAGACCAAGACCAAGAACATGCCCAAACTTTTTTTTTTAGTGTAACACAGAAATTTTCTTGAATTGAAAATTTCAATACCAACCCTATGCAAGCCTCTATCTTCCTCAAGTCCCAATCTCAGCATATGCTCTCCTCAATCCTACTGTAAGTTTCAAAACGGGAAGGCCCATAGCTGGCTTTTTACAGTTGCCATACTTCCTGCAGCTATCACAGCATCTAGCACATAGAGCATACTTAATAAGTATTAGTTATTAATGGAGGAGTGATTAATAGCTAGAAGAGTTGAAAGGAATGAGAAGGGTATTTGTAGATGTAATAGAAAGACTATAAAAAGGCAGAGAGGTAACAAAAAGAGTATACTGCAATTAGGTCACTGCAAGTACCTCTATAAAATAAAGAGAACATGGAGGGGAATAGTAAGGGTTAACAATGGAGGTCATGAAGACACTCTTAGGGATAAGAAAAAGAATGCCACTTTATAATAAAAGCATAAGCGAGATATTGAAAGATTTTGACCTAAGAATTAAAATGAGTATGGATGCATTTGGAAAAGTTCATTTGCATTGAAATGGAGAGGATAGGTTGAACTGGGTCAAGACTTGGGGACAGTAAACCAGTTATATGCTTATTGCAGTAGGTAGCAGCACCTGAACTACGATGGAAGAAGTGGAAATTAAAAAACACTATCTATTCAAGAGAATTTCAGTCATCACCATCTAAAGGTCTTTGCTACTTTTTAAATTGAAAGAATGAGATGGGGATGAAGGAATATAGATTTACAGGAAGCATTCAAAAATCATGTTAGAAAAGAAAATAAATGAATTAAGTTTTTAAACTTAAAGGTGAGATACTGATGAGGAATTCAAGTAAAAATATCTGGCTAACTTTAATGATCTGGCCATTCAGTTAGTTATTTATTGAGCACCCTTTTTTTTTAATGCCAAGCACTGTGACAAGTGCTGAGGATACAGGGAACAAGACAAGCCTTTGCCCTCAGAAACCTTATAATCTAGTATAGAAAGCAACAATAATGAAGAGAACAAATGAACATGTTATATGATTTTGGTTAGTGATAAATAATGTGAAAGAAATAAAACAGGTAACCAGCCTAGAAAGGACACTATTTTAAATATGATGAGCAGAGAAAGGCTCTGAGATGACATTAAAACACAGACCTTCATAATGAGAAGCCATCTTGTCATGTTAGCGAACAGAGAAAAAATTAAAAGCAGTGGTAAATTGACAATATTGTCCAAACCCACAGAGAGTCAAATAATATAAGGACATAAAATTGTCCTTTGAATCGAGCTATCTGGAGGCTATTGGCGACCTAAATGAGAGCAATGCAAGTAGGTAGAGGAACAGATGTTAGACTGAAAAATGATAGCGCAAATGGGTTTGAAGCTTAGAGAGTTAACACAGAATAACTCTTAAAAGAAAGCTTTGCTATGAAAAGAGAGAAAGAATAGGTGTTGATTTCCGAATCAGGTAGTGCTAGGAGAGTAACTTGTATACTTTTCCAAATATACATTTTTGATGAAACCGCAGAGTACATTTAATGAAACGTTTATCATAAGGCTAAACTTAGCTCATTGCTAAAATGATATATTTTGTTTGGGGTGGTGATGATATTTTTCTTATGCCTATTAATTTCATGATAGAAATAAAGTGGACAAAAGCCACGGTAAGTGAGTAAAACCTCTGCCTGGGGCATAAAATAGAGAGTTGAAATCCAGCCACCACTGATTTACACATTAGCATGACTTGGGGGTAATAATACTTTCAAAGATTTTAAAATTTACTGGATGGGTCTTTTTCCTTTATTGATTTTCACCATAACAATTTGAAAGCAATGTGTAAACTATTCTTTAGAGAATGATTAAAATATTCACTCTTGCTAATTCAACAGTATCATGGGAGTATGGCTTGGTAAAGAATGTTTCACATTCAATAATAAACATGCAGATAAACCTCTAAAAGAGCTGAAATACTAAGGATAATTTGGCCTAATTATTTTCATCCCACCATGTTATTTCCCTTCTGAGTTTATAAACAATTCTTATTGCACAAAATAGGACTTAAAATATATTGTCAAATGTTGACAACAACCATTATTTTTCTCCTCCTTTCAGTGATTTTTCCCTTGTTTTACCAGGCAGTGATGACATTTCTGATTTTTAAAGTAAGACTTTCCACTATTTTTCAAAAGTTTTTATAAAGAAAGCCCCTGACATTGAAAATTAAATGTCACCAGAAATGTTTCTGCGTCATTAGGATGTGAACTGATGATGAGACATCAGAGTAGCTATTTACCTAGAAATCGCTGCCCCATTCAGGAGACACAAACTTTCATTAACTATAGCAAGTAAAACAGGGCTATTCTTGTCATGCCAGGAAACATCAGGTTTCAAACAAGTTGCTGAGTATTTTTTATAACCAGTTAAAATATGACACCTTAAATAACAAAAGCATTGCTATTCGCTAGTAGAAGAAACTAGGACCAAACTAGGACCAACGAACACTGCTCAGAAAATCTGCACCAGCCAATTAGATTTCTATTCAGAATTCTCTCAGATTATTGTTAAAGATAAGAGAAGTGGCCCTAAGATTTTTCCACAAATTCATTCGCAATCTACTTCTCTCACCACACACAGGAACAATGTCAGCGGTATGTGCATGGATAGTTGCTGAAAATATTTCTGAAACAGTGACAGTTTACCTGGTGAAATGAGAAAACTGAGTTGCTTTTTTTGTTCAGTCAAATCTTTACTAATTGAGCCAAATTACTTTATGGACTAAATTTCTGTTTTCAGCCCTACATTAGGAAAACTTTGAATTTACAACACATCCCTTCCAGGGAAATAGGAATCTGCAAATTAGTCCTTCTGCTGCTTTTGTGTAAAATGAGCAAAGGGCACGTACATAGCTGTGTTTATTCAATCCCATATATTTAGACTATTTTAATTACTGGCAGACTTCCTATTTTCTCTCATCTAAAATATTATTAGAAAATTTGTTGTTTCAAACTCAAGAGATTTTCTGGAAGCAAGGAAATTATAATCGGTGAATGAGTATTTAAGCTCCCAAAACTCCTATTTATAAGATATTCTATGGTTGACCTATGTCACTAAATATGACAAAATTCAATTTAGGGAACAATTAAAATTCTGGATGAATAAGGAAGAAGAATAAATTGTTGTCTTTGATTTCCCTAAATCTAAGTTGTATCAGGCAAAAATTTCCAAGAGAAGGTAAGATTTCTAAAATCTCCTCTTTACATCCTCTTACCTGTCTTATGAGACCCCTGAGGTTTCTCTATCTTTATAGCAAATCACTGTTTCATGCCACAAATTACTCACAAACAGGAAGGAGTTCTAAAGAGAAAAATCCCTATACCGGTCAAAACATACAATCTGAGTGTGAAAGATATTTGTACCATGCATAATAGATAAATGATAATCCTTATGGCTGTACATAGAGATTTTTTAAAACAATTGCTTAAAAGTCCACAGTAGAAAAAGTGGGCAAAGGACATGATTAGGTATTTCAGAAAATAAAAATAAAAATGAAATAAATGTAAAGTAATTCATGTACATTTGAAAAGATGCTTAACCTCTGAAAGAAATGTAAATTAAAACTACCAGGAGGAAGCAATTTTTATCTCCCAGATTTAAAACATAACAAATATCTTATTAAGTATGGGCAAAGGAAGGGAAAAAATCAGGCAATCTTATTCACATTAGTAGGAAGATAAAGTGATGCAAGGTAATGGAGAGCAATTCAGCAAAATCTATCAATGCTTAAAATGCACACCCCTTTGCTCAGTAATTGTACTTCTAGTAATTTATAATACACATATAATCTTCTAGATATATAAGCAAAGCAAATGAAAGCAAAGACACACAGCTTGATATTTATTAAACAAAGTCATGTGAAATGGAAAATGACTAGAAAGAATCTAAACATCCTTCTGTAAAGTAGATGGTGAATTAAATTATGGTGCAGAAGTATAATATGCAGCAATTAAGAATAATGAATTGAATCTATGTGTCAATATGAAAAAATATTAGAACCTTATTCACTGCATGGTCTTATTTGTGTAGAAAATGCTAGAAGTGGATAGACAGAGACACACGACTCTGCATGGCTACCTCTGCAGAATGAATTTGAAACTATAAAATCAGAGAGATATCAGGCATTATTGCAAATATTTTTGCATTTTTCAAATGTTTTCCAAGGCAGTTCAGATATAATGTGATGTTTTGCAATGTTTTTTGCTCTATATCTATAACCTAACTTTTCCTAAATAATCAAATTATTTTTTGCCCTATATCTATAACCTAATTTTTCCTAAATCAATCAAATTAAACTTTGAATATATCTGAGAGCCTCTTAATCTTGTTAGCTATAATTTTAACAGCAGACCTTTACAGGGGTAAAGAAAGTGCTTATTGAAACCTTGTAGGCTCTGTACAGGATATTTCTCCCAATTTTCCTGTGATGTGTACTTTGCGATCTGTATCATTGTCTAGAAAACTGAGGCACTATATTGATTTACCCCATCAAGGCCTAAAAGAGGCAGAACTAGAATTCAAACTACCTGACTCTAAGGCACAATTAAATAAAAACAACAGCAAATAATAGGCTGTAAAGAAAATATCATTTTGTGTCATAGAAATTCATGACACAGTTCTATGAAATTAGGAATTTGATTTGCATAATATCTGTTTTCCAGACATCATGTTTAGGGTCCAGTTAAATTATTGGATCCATTATAGAAAAATATTTTCTTTTGTCCAAAAGTGAAATATTTTTTAAAGAAGCAGAGTGGTCACCTCCTATGCAGGAGACCTAGGTTTGATTTCTGTACTTCCCCAAAAAACAAACAAGCAAAACAACAAACAAAAATTCAACAAATGGTGATGCAATGACAGGATACTCACATGGAAAAATAATGAAATGTGACCCTGCTGCACAGCATACCAAAAAAAAAAAAAAAAAAAGCAGCTGCAGCAAGTGGTTTATATTTTAAACCACTGTATATTCATAAGGATAATTTCTTAAATATAAATTTATATGCATATATGAAGAAAGAGGATGACAAATGATTCCATTGCTGAAGGTATTTTTCAGTATTTTCACTTCTCAGTGGTTTTGCATATTTGTTTCTTTCATAGCATCTATGTATAGGTTTTGTGGCACTCCCCTTCAAATTATCAATTGTCTTCAAAGGCAACAAACACTTTATGAAAAAATATTGTAGGAGTTGGAGTAGTAGGTCCTCACCCCACAAACCCATCCTCTGACCAAGTTTTTTGTGTGTCGAATGGGTCAGAAATGCCCTGGGTGAGACCTGAACATCACCACCCTCCCAGATTCATTCCGTGAAAAATGTCACTTCTTTGTCATTGTGCGTCACCTTCTGGGCTCGAAATGTGGTTCCATCAGATTTTTCCTTTGATTTCAACCAACTCCTCCTTCTTTGAGTTTCATTCACGCCTTTGCGGTGTGTTCAGCCCAAACACAACAAAATTTGTTTTTGAACCAAGGGTCATTGTAGACAACTTGTAGTACTGGGATGCTTTTAGGTAAATCTTTTTGTTTTCTAAGTCTAAAGATTAATATGATAGTTTTCTACTTCCTTTCTTATTTTAGTCCCATTTTCACAGGATTTTGGATATGTGGTTTATAGTTTATTGATTGGGGTTGTAATTGTCTCCTTATTCCAATCAGCATAGAGTTTTATGTCTGTTTTTGTACTTTTGTAATTTTAAGGGGGTTCAAAGACAGTGAACAAAGTAAAATTGTGTTTAATCTATTTTAATTGACATCTTTTTCCATGTTAATATATAATTTTTGTAAAAACATACAGACATGTATACATGTAGTTGATGTATATATATATTTCTGCATTAAAAGTTGCAGCAATTTGCATATATATGATGATATATATATATATATACATCAAAACCCTTAAAAATGATTATACCCAAGGAATGTAACATTTAGGCATCAAATCCATTTGTTGCAATGTAGTTCATACGGATAAAATTTGGAAACAACCAATATCCAAGAGGAATGATTCATTAATTAATGGAATATCATGCCATATTTCGTGTCATATTTGGAAATATTCATATTATATTATTATGCTGATAAAAAGCTTAAAAGCAATGATCTCATTTCTGTAAGTAAATTTTAATACACACATGAAATGAAAAGTTTGGAAGACTAAATACCAGAAAATAAGAAACAAAGTATAAGTGTGTTTATTGCTTTTTTTTTTTTTTTTAACATGGGCAGGCGAGAACTCTGAGCCACCATGGTCTGCCCATAAGTGTGCTTACTGTTATTTGTATATGCAGTATTTTCTGCAATGAACTTTTTATACCATTATTTTAAAGTGTGGTTTTTAATTTACAAGGAAATTATAAGGCAGGAGAAAAAAGTAGTGAGATTTTGCTTTTGTCAATGACTTCACATTTGTATTTTCAGTTCTTCAAATATACTTAATTAGCTTTTTTCAAGTTCAAATATTTATTTCTTCAAATAAAGAAAATAAAGGATAAAAACACAGATCTGATTGCAGATTCATTACTATTTAAACTAGTGTTTGATTGTCTGCTTTTCATTTGTTTTCCTGTTCACGGAATGAATGACTGAATATGAGATAATAAGACAAATAAAAATATGGATGTGATAATTGATAGTTCATTTTTCTTGTCTGAGATTATTTTATAATATTATTAACTTTCTTTATACTCTCTCCAGACTAAAATTCCTCTTACCACTTTATATTCTTCCTTCGCCTCTATTCCTGAACCTTACATTGTTCCTTCATCTCTTTTTTCTGGTAAAGCCTTTTCTGTCCCTATTTCATTTATCAGATATAAAGATGTAAATAGGGTAATACAATGAGGATAAAATGGGCAACACATCAAAAAGAATTAACAATACTTAATGGGGATGTTCTTACAAGCAAGCATCAATACACATGAGGTAAACAGCAAAAAGAAATAGAAAAGTTCACATTTACATGTGGATGCTTCAACACATTGCTATAATAATTGACAGATCCAGCAGGCAAAACATCAGTAAGAATAGAATAAAACTAAACAGCGCTGTCAATCAACTGAATCTAATCGACACTTAAAGAACACTTTTTCCAACACACATTCTTTTCCAGCTCTTGTGGAATACTCATCAAGACAGAATATATTCAGAAGGAATACAACCCAATTTAATACATTTTAAAACATAGAAATCAAAATACGCTCTCAAACCACAATAGCATTAAGCCAGAAACCAATAATAGAAAGATACCTGGAAAATCCCAAAATATTTGGAGATTAAACAACACACTTCTGTATAACACATGGATAAATGAAGAACTCTCAAATGGAGTTGAACAATATTTTGAATTAAATGAAAATGAAAGTATACACTATCCACGTTTGTAGGATGTGGCGAAAGTGGTGCTTAGAGGGAAATTTATAGCATGGAATATACATATTAGAAAAGAAGAAAGATCTAACATCAACAATCTAAGCTTCCATATTAGGAAAATAGAGAAATAATAATATAAACCTGAGATGAGTAGAAAAGAATTTGTAATAAAAATTAAAGTATTAATAAACAAAATTAAAATAAGAAATCAATGGAAAAATTCAACAAAACCAAAAATTGGTCAATGAAATTGATAAACCTCCATTCAAACTAAACAAGAAAAAAACAGTAGACAGAAACTACTAATATCAGAAATTAAAGACAGCTAATCACTATTGACTCCATGGACATTGAAAAGGCTATGTAATGGAATATTATGAACAACTATGCATACAAATTTGATGACTTAAAAGAAATAGACCAATTTCATAAGACACTATTTATTGAAAGTCATACAAGGAGAAATAGATCATCTAAATAGGCCTATATCTATTAAAGAAGCTGAAAAATTAATAATAGCTCTCAAACAAAACAAAACAGCAGCAGGTCCAGATATGTTCACTGGTAAATTTGACCAAACATTTAATTCAGAAATTATATCAATTCTCTACAATCTCTTCCAAATATCAGAGGAAGAGGACATAATTCTTAACTCATATGAGGCCAGCATTATCCTAATTCTAAAACCAGATAAATACATTGCAAGAAAGGAAATTATGGACCAATATACCTCACAAACATACATTCACAATTCCTTCAACAAAATTTTAGCAAATCAAAAACAACAGTATATAAATATAATTATACCCCATAACCAAGGGGGATTTATTCTAGTTACACAGGCCTGGTTCAATATTTGAAAGTCAATTCAAGAAATTTGTCAGGTGAGCAGGCTGAAGGAAAACTAATTATTGTCATATCAACAGATGCACCAAAAGCACTTGACAAAATCCAACATCCATTCATGATAAAAATCCTCAACAAACAAGAAATAGAAAGAAACTCCCTCAAATTGATAAAGAACACTTATAAAAACGCTACATCTAACGTAATATTGAAAAACTAGATATTTATGGGGAACAAATCAGCAATGTTCCCTCTCACTACTTCTATTAAACGTAGTATTCAAAGTCCTAGTTAACGTAGTAAGACAAGAAAAAGAAATAAAATCCATACAGATTAGGAAGGAAAAATAAAACATTTTGTTAGCAGATAACTTGATTGTACAGAAAATCCCCAAGAATTGACAAAAAATCCCTCGAACTAATAAGCAATTATAAAAAGGTTGCAGGATACATCATATATATATATCGCCATCTTTGATATCTGATATGGAAGTCATTACCTCCTTATCTCCCAGTGCTAAATCCATGTGACACACTACAAAATGGACAATTTAGTGAAGGAATTGGCAAAGATGAAAGCACAGGATTGAAAAATGAAGGGAAATTTGAATAAAATATAAATAAAATTATAGAAGAAATAGCTGATTGGGGGGAGTATTGACATTGCCACCATTAGAGACCCTAGATTTGTACCTTGAGGAACTTAGTGAAGGCAAACTTATTGGCAAAAATGAGGAAAGGGTTCTGATGAAAAGGAAGAAGTGACATTGGCAAAAATAAAACCGCATTTAAGAAATTCTTGAAGATATTTCATGACTTTGAAAGCAGAAAGGATAAAACATTGAAAGATGCCAATAAAAAAGGTAAAAAGCAGCTCCCTATTGTTATAAGATGAGGAGAAGAAAGCAAGCACTGTTTAAACTTATGTGTTTTTTTTACAATGAAATAAACACTTTAATTCAATGTTTTTAATATTTTAAATTACAGTGCACTAAACAAATATTAGTTTTCTTATTTGAGAAGTTTCTCCATACATTTGTAACCAGTAGTAAGAGATTGTTCAATGTTTTGACAAAAAATGCTTAAGTTCATGGAAAAATCATAAGTTTCTCTTACTGGTTAAAATCACTTCTCATGGTTTCAACTTACACCATCACTTTTACAGTCCCATACTTCTGCGTAAAGTGAGGAGTACACCTCTTTTCTTCCCTAGAAAGATAAATAGGTAGGATGGATGGATGAATAGATAGACAGATGGATGGCAATTTATGAGTGGTCTGAGGAAAAATAGAGTTAACCATAGAATGATGGGTGTATTTTCTCAGGAAAGGTTAGGTTACTATCCCTTCTCTTGCCCTCCACCCCATTTTAAATGTGAGTAATCTGAGATTAAGAAACAGTGAAATACTGAGTCATGGCCATGAAGATATCAAGTGCCAGAGCTAGGAGTCAGACTCATATCTATCTGAATCCAAAATGGATATTCTTTCCACCATACTGTGTGGTTCCCCAAAGAATTTTTATATGTTGTGAAGTCTGAATGCACTTGTAATACAGCAAATTTCTTAAATAACTTTAGTTAACAAACTATAATAAAGTTAAAATACTAAAACCCATGTTTTGAGGGGTTGATAGGGCCACACTGTACAATCAATACAAACTTCTCTAGTTTGAATAAACAAAAATCAGTGGTCCACTGCTCAGGCCATTTCAGATTTGCCAGAGTCCATTTTCACTGGCCAAAGACTGGCATGCTATCACAAGAAAGAGAAAAGAGCTGCTGAAGCTGACACCTCTCAGATTTCCCATTAGGAAAAAGATAAATCATCTAACAACTTAGTTTCACAAAGGAGAGTCATAAATAGTAGTGTAAACATTTTCAGAGATGTGGATGATGATGCTTTTAATTTAGAATATTGCCTTTTCTTGGTAGAGAAAAAGAAATTTTGATAAAGATCTATAAGTACAAAGAACAAAAAACATGGTCTTTAATTTTTTGCATTTAATGCTCTTTAATTCCCTTGCATTTAAAAGTCTTTGGCAATCATCAAAACCCTTCAGCAGCTTCCTAACTAGGAAAGGTAACACCTACTTACACTATTGTTAGCTTCAGTAGTTCAAAGAATGCAAAGTCAATAGCAATTAGGAAAGAAAACCTTTGAGAAAGGAAGGATTGCTATAAAATACCTAATTGCGTCTCTTAAAACCTATTCCCTTGAAACTTCCGAAAGCTAATGAAATGTCATTCTCCCATGACAAGCAGCACAGAAGTTCTTTCTCTTCTTAGGTTGGAAAACGATTGGTAAGGCATACTGTGACAACATATGTAATACCCTTATTATTAAAACTTGCATTATTGTAATGTTACTTATATAATTAATGTGTAAATGATTCTAGAAGCTTAACCCTATCCACTATTTGTTGCTTAGCAACAATCAAGCTGTGTAAAACAATGCCAAGGTACTGACTATGGGTCAGTATGGGGAGGGCTGCTGGGGAAACAGTGAGCAGGGATTTTTCTCTCTAGAGACTTTTAAGCATTGCCCTGTGTAATTTAGTGGAGGCAAACTTGCCTTGCTAATGGGAAATCCCATTTACAGACTTTCTACTACAATAAACATATCAATTATTTTCAAGAACACATTGAGTTCCACTACTTCTAAAAAGTCATTGCGCAAAAAAAAAAAAAAAACAGTGTAAATTGCCCCTATCTGATGCAAATGCAATGATTTTGTGCTTTCCTTGAATTTCAGCCGAACCAGCAGATGAGACTCACTGGGCATTCCATATGGTCAACAAGAGCACTCCTGTGCACACATGCAAAGTGAGACAGGGAAAGGGGGCAGTGATCCAAAACATTCAGACTCAGATCTCGCTTCCTAAAGCATACAAAATGAAGGCAAAAGTAAGGGGTTCTTTATTCTGTTAAAATTGTCCAGATGATCATATAACCATGTCTGTGTGCACTAATTTCATGACTGAGACCTAACCAACCTAATTGCTAATCGCTTTTGGAAGCTTCAAGTATGGAGGGAAACACTGATCTGAGAGCAAACTCAAGTCAAATGTCGCTAAGGTTACATGAACTTCCATCTTCTCATCTCTGTCTCTCTCCTTCCTTCATCCCTGAAAATTATAGTCCTATCAGTTAATCTTCAAGTTTCCACTTAATACAGAGACACAGGCACATAAAAATATTCCTCTGGAGTTCTAAAATAAACTTTTGTAAAAATGTAAAGATATTTGTTTCTGACGCGGACTTCTGTTTTACTGAAAACTAAGCTTCTTAACCCATAGCTTCTCACCTTCATCGGTAGCAAAATGTGACATTAGGTTGTGACTATTATGTCTATTTGTCAGTAGCACTCAGAGTCAAAACATGTGTAATCTCTCAAATTTTAAATGTTGTTTCTCTGTGTGTGTGTACATATATGCACACACATACATTTTATAATTTCATGAAGGCTTAACAAAATGCATTTATTTTCCCATTTTACCCTTAACCTCCAATTTCTAACCTCTATTTTATATTATCAAAATTTTAAATATGCAAATATTAATAATATTCTAAAGGCTAGGAGTCTGCATGTTTACATTCCTGCAATTCATGAAACTATGAAAACAGGTAACAGAAGTAGGGGTATTTAATTGGGTTGCCTTTGTTTACATATCACTTAAATATTTAGATGAAAAAGACAAATTATTTTCTTCTTCCTGTTGCTATAGTTTTCACTTATCTCTTGGATTTTTGAACCCATTTTTTCTACTAACTGAACAAAAAAATAATTTCTTAATTATCTATTTACTCTTATGTATAAACCTTGCTCAATTAAATAAAATTAATGTATTAAATAAAAATTTTCAGCTAAAATTAAATAATACACAATTACTCATGTATTAAGTAATTTAATGGTAAAATTATGAGTTTATCATTATTGAAAGTTTCTGTTAGATATAAAAGCATTATATCAAAATTATTATGAGTTTTATCTAGAAAGTGTTGGAAAAGGAATGGTACTGTCTATCTCTTAAATTTTATCTGCAGTGCTACCAAAACATCAATGAAGATATTCCTTATTCTGGTCTTAATAACATTTGCTAACGTTACCCTCTCATAATAGAGAAATAGTCTACACGAAGAAGAGATGTGTAAATATGTGTTTACAGAAGGCTTTATAAATATGCAAATCCAATTAGGTAACTAAAACTAATCCTGCATGTATATAAACCGCATTAAAAAATCTGTAGGGAATCTAGAACAAATACAAAGAGAAATAATTGTCAATACGTCTTCAGTCCTTTCCAGTGAACAGTGATAGTCTTGGATATTTAGATTTATTATTTTGTATCTAATCAAGCAGAAAAACAATATTAGGCTCTTAAAACCTAATCAAATTAGTCATTAATCAATTACTTAGCTTTATCTGTTCTAATGACTCATTATATACTCATGCCAAACAATCTTTTGATTACAATTTGATTTTGGTGTGTAAATTTACCTTCAGAGGAATGAATGTGCTAAACAGCTGATATGATAATAAAAATTCACTATGCATTAGCTATTATATATATATATAGAAGTAATGATATTTCTTGTAGATTCTATATATAGGTTATTAGTTATTATGTCATTATATGTAAAGAATCTCAATATAATCATTTCTGAATACAGACAAGTTCAGAAACCTGCAAAAATCAATTGAAAATCAATCATGGTGAGAATTAGAGTTGATAAAATAACAAAGAACTAAATAGTTGCTCTCTTTAACAGATAAACATTTGATTTAAAAATATAGATTAAAAGTAAAATTATTATATCAGACATACCATCCAAATAATACTCATAAGAGAGCTGGAGAGGCGGTAATCAGGCAAAATAGATGTTATGACAAGCAGTAATAAAAATAAAATGGGCCCTTCATAATGATTAAGGATATGTCAGGAATTCATAACAATCATAAATGTATACTCAACCAAGAAGAGGTACAAATTACATGAAACAAATCTGATAATTGAAAGGAGAAATAGGCAACAAAAAGAGTTGAGTATTTCAATGGTCCACTATCAATTCATGTATCAATAGTTGGTAAAATGACTAGATAGAATATCAGCAAAAATGCCCTAAATAACATTATCAACTCATTTCAGCAAATCCACATTTGTAAAACACTCCACCCAAACACTAAAGAATACGCATTATTTCCAGATACAAATGAAACATCCAACCAGTTACACACCTTGTTGAGAAAATAAGCACATTCAAAAAATTTTAAGATTGCAATCTTGCAAAGCAAAGACTGCTCTCTGACTCTAAAGGAAATAAGTTGGTGTCCTACACAGAAAGAAATCTGGAAACTACAAATATTTGGAAACTGAACAACATAATTCCAAATAAGGTATGGGTCACACAAAAATCAATATGGAAAATTCCACATAGGACAAAGCTTAAGAAGTGCTGTAGGGGAAATTTCTAGTTTTAAATGTCTACATCAGGAAAAGCAAATAAAAGAAAAAAATGTCTCAAATTCTTATACTTTAAGAAACTAGGAAAAGAGCAAGCTAAATCCAAAGAAGAAAAAGCAGAAAAAAAGAAATAATGAAGACTACAGGAATAATCAATTAATAGTAAACAAAACAATATTAAAAAATCAATGAAAATACAAGCTATTTCTTTGAAAAAAATCAACAGAATTAACAAACTCTTAGCTAGACTGACCAAGGAAATAAAAGAGAAGAGACAAAAAGCCAAATTTGGCAACAAAAGAGAGGACATTACTACTCACACTGCAGATGTTAAAAAAAAAAAAAATTATGAAGAAATATGTTAGTAAATTAGACAACTTAGATGACACCGACATTAGAAAATGGCATAATTACCAGAAATAAATTAGGAAGAAATAGAAAATCTGAATAAATTCTCTAACAAATAAATATATTCAATAAGGAATTAAAAATCTTTCCTCCAAAAAAAGCCCAAGTCAAAACAGCTTCATTGGTGGAGTTTCTTACATATTTTAACAAGAAGTAATGCCAATACTTCAAAAACACTTTCAGAAAACCAAAGAAGAGGGAACGCTACTCAACTAATTCTATGAAGCCACTGATTCACTGATCTCAACCTAAAAGACATCACAAGAAAACAAGTATCAATATCTCTCATGAAAATACACGGCAAAGCCCTTAAAATATTAGCAAACAAAAATTCAACAACATATATAAAGGATTATATGTCATGATCCAGGGAATTTATCTCATGAAAGCAAAGTTAATTTACCATCTGAAATTCAATGGGATATTCCATACCAATAAAATAAAGGATTTAAAAAACATCTAGGTCAAAAGAAGAATCATTTGCCAAAATACAGCAAGCATTCACAGTTTAAACCTCAACAAATAGGAATAGAAAGGAACTTTCTAAACTGAGGTAGGGCACCCAAGTAAAACCAACATAACCCAGTGGAGAAAGACTGAATTCTTTCCCCATCATGGTCAGGTTCATGTGTCAACTTGGCCAAGTGGTGGTACCTGTTTGTCTGGTTGGGTAAATGCTAGCCTGTCTGTTGCAATGAGGACATTTCATAGAATTAGATCATGATCACGTCAGCTGCATCCGCAGCTGATTCCATCTGTAATCAGCCAAGGGGAGTGTCTTCTGCAATAAGTGATGCTCAACTAATCACTGGGCCTTTTAAGGAGGATTCAGAAAAGACAGGCTCTCTTCCTTCTTTGGCTGGCAAGCCTCTCCTGTGGAGTTCATCCAGACCCTCCATCAGAATCGTCAGCTTCACAGCCTGCCCTGTGGATTTTGGACTCTATGTCCCCGTGGTCATGTGAGACACTTTTATAAATTTTATATTTGCGGGTGTTCCGTGTTGATTCTGTTTCTCTAGAGAACCCTAACTAACACATCTAGGCACCAAGAGTGGTTCTTAAGAAACAGAATCTTAAAAATGGGTTTTTATGAATGGTTTTCTACTCTGACTGGACTCAAAGGCACTAAGGACTCTGATTCCCATAATCAGAAAGACACTCCCAATCCATGGAGTAAGTTGACAAAAGAGATAGTCAAAATATCACCATTTGATTCTAATGTTTCACTTGTACGAAGCCAGGCTCTGGGGGATAATGTTTTTGACACCTTTACAGAGTTTTGTGGAAATAAGAGATACAGAGATGTTGGCTGGTTGTTGTTAGACACATGGGCTACATTAAGGAGTGAAAGGGATGGGCTTAAGGCTTCAAACGAGAAGCTTAAGCACTGTCTGACAGATGTAGAAGCTTCTATAAGTATCCTGAAGGAAAATATTATTTTCTGTAGCCATAGAATTGAGAGCTCTGAAATCAGACTCAGAATCTTATTGTTAGAGTAGCAACTTTATAATGTAAACTGAAATCTCAATGTTGCATGGTGTCTGCCATTAAAGTGAGGGTACTGATTGGAAAAGAGTGGGACCCTGAAAAATGGGATGGTGACATGTGGATTGATAATGATGAATTTAGCAGTATCCATTCAAATTTTAGAGGATTTAGAGAAAATAACAACAAAATGGCACTAAAGACATCCAGATTGGAAAGGAAACTTTGTTCACAGATTACATAATTCTGTACTTAAAATAATCTTAGAAAGTACAGAACACACACACATATGCAAAACTGCTCTAAATTCTTATTAAATTCTATGAATAATTGTGATAAACCATAATTCTGATAGACTTAACTTTTTTAAACTCAGAATTATATTACTGGATGAATGAAAGCATGTTGATGTCTTAATGAACTAGGTAGAACTTATAAAATAATATTAAATGCTAAGAGAGATTAGAGAAATACTGATTTCTGATCTTGCTATCTATTATCAAATACCTTTGTCTGGAACTGTTGATATAATTAATTTTACAATTTGTTTTATTGAATAATGATTTACATTGATAGATTTCCTATATTCCTATTACTCTGAAATTTATATTTCTAGTGTTGTCTTCCAGACTCATATATCCACCTAATAACTCCATTTGTATGTATTTGGAAACTGAAAGAATATTTTTAAATACTGTATTGTCTTTTACGCTAAAACTGTTCCTCCCCTTATTTTCTACCATTTCAGCAAGTTGTAGTCCAAGATGGAAACACACTTCCCCTCCCCACACACTCTTTTACAGCAATAAGTCATCTTTGGTTTCTTTTTTTCTTTTTCTCCTTCAAGTCAACCCATCATTCACAGTTTGCTTCAGTTTCTTCAAAATGCATATCAAGTCCTATTACTCCTCACTACATAGGCCCCTTGTCGGTCTAAACCGCCTTCATCTCTTACTTGAACTACTGGAAAAAGTCTTTTAACTAGTCTATTAAGTCAATGCTTTGTATTATTAAACATTTTGACCTCTGAAATGGTGGGAAAATAACATTTTAAATAATTATTATAGGTAGAAAAATTGTTAACTTACAAAGAATAGTTTCTCTCTTCTTTAATTAGAGTATGTCACACATTTTTAGGTGATCTCTCAAAGGCAAAGCTGTCCTAATTTCCCAGTTGACAAAACAAATACCGTACAATGGGTTGGCTTAAACAACAGGAACTTACTGACTTACAGTTTTGAGGCTAGAAGCTAAAATTGAGGCATCACCAAGGTAATGATTTCTCCCACAAAGACTGGTGTTCTTGGGCTGGCAGCCAGGAATCCTTGGTTTCCTTGGCTTTTTCTATCACATGGGGATGCATGCAGCTGGGTCCTCTCCTTTTTCTTCTCTTCCTTTTTTCTCTTCTGCTAACTTTCTGCTCCTCCCTGTGACTTTCCCTCATTATATCTAAATTTCTTCTGCTTAAGAAGGACTTCAGTAATCCAAATCCAGGTTAAGACCAGTTTCATTCAGTTGAGCTACATTTTAGCTAAAAATAACCTCGTCAAAAGGTCCTACTTATAATGGACTCACACCCACAGGAATACGACTAAGATTAAGAATTTCTTTTTTTTTTCTGGAATACATAACTCAATCTACCACAGGCCAGGGCAAAAAAAAAAAAAAAAAAAAAAAATTAAAGAATCTTTCGAAGAAAAAATAAGACATAGCAATAAACAGACAGAAATTTTTAATGGTGATTTATAAGGAGTTTAGAGAAACCCATGAACTTTAAGGACAACTTCTTGGAAATTCTATTAAAAATCCCACCACACTTTTTCTTCAGGTACATATTGTATTGCTATGCATAATTTTTGTAAATAGCTTTATTTTAAGAGTTCAAATGATAATTGCCAGACTCCTTTCTTCAAAATTCTGATGTTTTGTGATTCCTCCTTTCACTCCATGGATTCCAGGCATCACTTTGCCTATTTATTGTTCAAGTCACAGTAACCTCATTTTAACTTCTGGAAAGCTTATTAGCACACAAATGCATTTATATCTTAAAAGAATGGTTTCTTTCCATTCCAAACATTTCAAATGTCTGCCATCAATTTAGAAGTATTACACAGCTTTTGTTTTCCTGTGTTTGACATTGTAGTCCACAAATTTCCTTTCTGAAAATTTATATTTGAATTCCAATCCCATGATTTCCCTCTGGTTTATTCTTTTGTTGTAAGCCTCATAGGCAATTAACTTTCCTTGCGTGACCACTTACTTGGTCTATCATACCAGCATTGGGAAACATCAGGAGAGCAATTTTCTTGTGAATATTTTTTTAAACTTACTGAGATTTTCTCCTTTCTGAAGACTGCAGTCAAGAATTGCCATTCATTTCTGAGAAATTGCTCTCCTCACCTTTTCAATCTAGCTAGCTGGGATGGTAATTCTGTTTCCCTCTAGGGTAAATTTCTTATTAGAAGAAAATTTTTTGTAGCTCTCTCCTTACCAATGGGTTTTAAACTTTTTAACAGTTTCAAGCTAGTTGTTAGTCAGGTGATAATTGGTTAGAGTCTTCACACTTCACCTATAGATGATACCAGGAATCTTCTGGGTATGACTAAGGAAAGGCAATTTAATCTAATAGGAAGCTGCCCTAAGGTCAAGTGCCGTGAAAAGGATAAAGTGAACTACTAAGAGGAATTTCAAATAATAGTGATCTGGGACCTAAAATGCTGCTGAAATCCAAGTTATTTGGTAAACCTGAAATCCACTTAAACCCAGCATATATAATATAAAACCTGAGGGATCGAGTACCTAGAATACAGGTGAGACTGCCCTACAGAGCCAGTAGGTATTGCTTCAGTGCATGTTTTCTGGTTCTTACATTGTCATTGTTGTAACTTACTTAAAAATATTCCATATAAACAGTGTTATATACATGTGTCTACCTCACTAGGATTACTGAAGTACCTTAATCAGAAACCAATACTTCAAACACTGTTATTTACCACTTAACTTATCATTTCAGAAATCTATAGCACAGTCTGTTAATTGGCAAAAGGGTGTTAGTGACAATGATTTTATTTTTGAAAAAGTGATATTTAAGGAAAGTGTCTGGTTAGGAATATTTTTATATATCTCATTTTCTGAAAAATTCTGGATAAGAATTTGAAAAGTGGGGTATGTACTGTTTGATGTCTAAAGCACTATGGATCCTTTTGGTGGACTTCATTAAAGGGCCCCAGTTTTTTACCTTTCCCTATGCCCACATCCTTTGCAATCTGATTCTCCTGTTTCTCTGACTAAACCCGACAAGTATATCTCTATGTCCCTTCATTGTTAATTTGGCCATGTGACTTGCTTTGGCCAATGGACCATTGGGGAGAGTGATACAGCAAAGGTTTGAAAGGCACTTGTGCAGTTGGGCTGACCCTCTCCTGCCTCCACTGTTCCTAGGAGATGAGTTTTCCTCTGGTAGCTGCTTCTCTGTCAGTCCAGAACACAAACTGAATCAGAGCCAAACATAAGCCATAGCTTGAAGCACTGTCACCCTGCTGATTTCAGAGATTGGCCAAATCAGTCAGCCTAACCTGCCAACATGCAGAAACATGAGCTAAATATATATATATTATAATTTTGTATTTTTTTTGTAATTCTACAGAGATTTTGTGCCTATTGTGCAGCATGATCTTACCAATGGCAAACTGATACAGTCCTAATCCAAATTCACAGGGGACTTTATACTTTATCTCACTATAATGTTGGCCAGTTCTATCCTTAAAGAATCCATGTGTTCACCTTGGAATCAAGGCTCCATGTGAAGTGAAAGGTAAAAAAAGTCTAAGGCAGAAAGAGGTACTTGTCCTAGCTACTGAACAGGTCATATGTTGTTTTGTACATGTTTGCTATAGATATTTGTAATTTATACAGTACTTTGATATCTTCCACCTGATCCCCAAGATATGAAAAAAATGTGTACTTCCCTCCTTCCTTTAAAACTCCAGAAGTTATAAATATTCATCAAATGGTGCTGCCATTTGCTGAATGGGCAATAGAGCTTAGGTTAATTTGCAACAGTGAAAACGGACAGTGGTGTTCAATTTTAGAAAATCATAGGATTTTTCTCAAGGAAAATTTCAAATCTGCTTCATAGAAGATGTCCCATCTTTGCACAGTTATATTCTTCCTTCCTCCATACACCCATAGAGCCTACCTGTAGAGGATACGTCCTTATTTGTTTGTTTATTTATTTATTTGTATTAGCCCCTTCCTCAAATGAAAGAATAGTTTTTAAAATCAGAGCTAACAAAGGGGGACAAGGGTACTCCAGTTGTAGAATTCTTGCCGGCCACACAGGAGACCCGGGTTTGAGTCCTGGCCCATGCATTGCCCCCCTCCCCAAAAAAGGAAAATTCAACAAATGATGTTGCATTAGTGGGACAGTCACAAGGAAAAAGAATGAAATGTGACCCCCTCCATAGAGCACACACACACAAAATCAGAGCTAACAAACATAAGGTTGTAAGTTATATTTTTACATATAAGCCATATCCAGAGATGTATAAAATTTTTCATTGTCTTAATGTATGGTTTGTGGATTTCTACAATTTAAGACAAGTTTTATCAACATCTTTCATATACACAATGTGTTTCTCACTTCTGAAATTGAGTTTGCATTTGTTATGCTCCTTCCTTGCTGAATTTACATTAACTGTCATTTTTTAAATCTCACAACTATAATTCAAGTTAGAAATGACTATCCTGAGATTTCTCCAGTTATTCAAACAATGTTCTAAATCCCTTAATGCACACAACCCAATTAATTTTAATTTACCTAATTTCTAAGATAAATGACATGCAGTTGTTTATTTTAAAAAGGGGAAGGGAAAGTTCCTTTAAAAAAATACACATCTGAAAAAGACAAATAAGTACAAATCTACCCTAAAAGTCCAAGATAAATAAATCTACCTGTGAAAGGGAGTGTTTGCCTGTCTTGACTTGAGTGTCATTTAATATGAGGTATGGTAAGAGAAAGAATTTTAAGGTTATATCCACAATATCCTGAAAATTGGAGAAGCCTTTTTATGGAAGCAAAGGAGACCTAAATTTAATTTAGCAGATCAGAATATATGTGGAAGGGAATAGAGGGGTTTTGCTATTATGCTCACAATTACTGGAATACACTGATTGCATTAGCAATCCACATATTGGACGACTGAAACTCTAGTATGAATGTGGAATAATCAATTACTACTTGACTTTGGGTTGCACAAAATCAAGACTATAATAGAACTTCTGTCTCAGAAATCACAATCTTGCTTTAAAGCCGGGTGACTGGGATGAGTCCAGCCTTGGTAGGGATGAGACCATCTCTGGCACTGTGAGATCAATAGTTCCACCCTGACCAAAAGGGGGAAAAGAGTGTAACACAGAAAGTATCAGTGGCAGAGAGATTTCAAATAGTCGAGAGGCTACTCTGGAGTTTGCTCTTACACAAGCTTCAGTTAGACCTTGCTACCTATCATAACCTGCTAAACCCCAACCAGGGCCATTCCAGCCAATCCTGAAGAACACCTAGGGTAATATATAAGATTCCACAAGAGTTCCAGGCACTAAAGTAACTTTCCAGAAATCTACAACCTCCAGATGTGTTTCTGGTCCAGATAAGTCCTGAAACCTAGAGGGCCCAGCCTCTCCAGAACACCAGATAGTTCCATCTCTCTATCCCATATTACTGACAGCCCCTTCCAACATGAAAAAGTTAGAATGGTCATGGCCCAAATGACCCTAAAGAGAGGGACAGAAAGATCAAAGGAGGTGGTGGCTTTATACAGAGAAGGTAGGATTTAACAAATGAATATGACTGCTGAAATTGATAATCTCTCTTAGTCTCTATCTTTGAGCAGCTGGAAATAAAGAACTCAGGTTGTGGAACTGTAACCCATGCCAAACTTTGAACTATGTTCTACAACTAATGCTGTGCTTTGAAATTTATTGCTTTTTTGTATATATGTTATTTTTCACAAAAAAGGAAAAAATGTCAATTGTGATGATAAAAAAAAAATATTTATGCCTTCTAGCCTCCTATATTCTGGAGCAGCTAGAAGGAAAAATCTGAGAGGACCATATGGTAGCCCATGACAAACTCTGGGATCTGTCCTGAACTGCTTGTTGAAGAGTGTTTGGAAAACTATTGCTTCTTTCTTTCTTTGTTTTGTTTATATGTTATATTATACAATAAAAAAGTTTTTTAAAAGCCCATGATAATCAAATTATGTTTAAAAGCATATCCACCCATTTGCTTTCTACAAAAATCTAACCTGAAACAAAATAACAGAGAAGTCTGAAGAAACAGATAGACAAAGAATAGATGCTAACTCTTTTTAAGTGGTTTAAAAATATCCAATGGTTATAAGAAATATAGTTTTCTCCTTCAACCTATGGAGTGTACTATTTTCACTTTAGATCTGAAATGAGCTTTTCTTTATAGCATAACACTGGGCCAATTTTTACAAATATTATAAGCATGTTTGGAAAGAATGTATATTCCTGTAGGATGCAAAGTTCCCAGTGTATCTGTTAAATCAAGCTGTGTGTTATTTAATTCCTGCCTGTATCTTTACTTGTTTTTTCAAGCTAGGATTAGAAGGAACTAACATTTAGTAACATTTAAATATATGCTGGTGTGTGCATATGTTAGCTCTTGTAGGAAATGGAAGAAACATGTAAAAATGTTTGATTCTACAGAAGGAAGTGGAGGGGACTTTTGCTTTGGTGAATTTTTCTAATTTTTATTGTGATAACCTATATATAACATAACATTCCCCATTTTAGCAAATTTAAAGTACACGATTCAGTTATATTAATTCATTTGCAATGTTGTAATACCATCACCACTGTCCATTACCAAACACTTTCTATTACCCAAACAGAAACTCTGTAGCTTTGGTACTTTGAGAATTATGAACCTTGTGAAAATATTACACATTGAATCAGTCAATCAATCAAACAATCAGCAACAAAATAAAAAGAAAAATTTTTAAAAGAAAAAAAAAAACAGGTCATCATCCACTGATTTGAATTGCTTCTAATATCAGAAATTGATCTTTTTGCTATGTTTAATCAGTTTAGCAATGCCATATTTTTCTAGCTGTTCTGAAAGTAACTACCTTTATGTTCTCAAATGTGTGATATATAAAAGGCATCTGGTTATAAAGTTGATATCAGCATACTTGGGGATAATGACATATTGGAGCTGAAAGAGGATGATTTAAAGATGGAGATGTTACCAGGAGAAGGCCAGCTGATGGGAAGGGTCATTGTCTAATGTTGCCTAAGTAAATTCCCTGTGGTCTGGGATGAACCTCAAATGTGAAGTTCAAGAAACAGAAATGTGTTCTGTCCAGAAATGATCAGATTATAGTTAATTGATCTTACAAATTATTTCTACAAGGGAGTAATTTCTTATCAAGAAAGTCACCTTATGGTATTTAGAGATTGTGGTGGCTTGGTGTTATACCCCAGAAAAAAAATATGTTATTCTTTAGCCATTCCTTTAGATGTGAACCCATTGTAAACAGAGCCTTTTGATGAGATTACTTCAGTTAAGATGTGGCCCATATGAATCAGGAAGATTCTTAAGCCTACTACTGGAGGCTTTATAGAGAAGCTCACAGAGAGAGAAGCCATAGGAAGGAGCCAGAAGCTGGAAGTCAACGGAACCTGGCAAAGAAAGGAGACACTGCCATGTGCATTGCCACATGATAGAAGCACCAAGGACAAAGGCTCACCTGCAACACACTGCCATGTGAATGCCACACAGCAGAAAAATCAAGGACCAAGAATTGCTACTGCAGCTACCCCCAGAACACCAGAGATTTCAGAGAGAAAGCATCACCTTGCTGACAACTAAATTTAATACTTCTCCTTGCTTCAAAATTGTGAGCCAATAAATTCCAGTTGGTTAAGCTTTATGTTAGCAGCTGGGAAACAAAAATTTTAAAAAAAAGAATAAAAAACAAATTACAAATCTGCAGTTAGACTTCTTGTCTAAAGGAAACGGAAATATTCATAGACAGTTTAATCTATAGCCAAACAAGAAATATCACCTTCTCAGTAAGCCTATTCATGTCTATTAAATTGAATATCTTTTTTCTCTGGACAATTCTAGCAACCTCTAATTGTTTGCATTATTTTTCTGAAGGTGGCCATCCCTGCTTATGTATTATATTACATGATATCTGGAAAAAAATAACTGTTATTAAGTTACAATCATGCATTCCTGGGATTATAGTCACTTTATCCTTTTATTATTAATTTTCTCTTAGAGAAGATGTAGGTTTAAAGAAAAATATTACAGAACATATCAAGTTCCCATATACCTCTCCTCCACTATTAACACCTTACATTAGTGTGGTACATTAGTTACAATGGATGAAATATTATGATTATAAATTTACTAATTACAGTCCATGGTTTTTATTAGACTTCACTATTTGTGTTGTATAGTTTTTTGTTTTTTAATTTTTATTCCAGTAATGTATATACAATCAAAACTTATCTTGAGTAGCATGGTTTTCCTTAAACTCAGTAACACCATATGTGGAAATTGATTACCTGTTTGCCAATGACTTCATTATTAATATTAATTGTATCAGTTAAATAATGGTTTCTTCTCATTTAACTCCATTAAAAATTTTATTTCTAAGTCTTAAGAGTCATCTGATTTTTCACTCTCTACCAGTAATTACTGACAGATTTTTAGAAGAGAAATGCTAAATGAATTGTTAATCACGAAAAATATAAGCCTGAATGGAAGGAGAGTACTAGAACTAAATAAAGTTTAAAAGTTCAAATGAGAGAAATTAAAGATACAGAAAGAGTTTTGTTTTCATCCTTCTATTTATTTTTTTCTCCACTCAAATTCAAAACCAGGTTATGTGCTTTTAGATTTTTTAAAACTCCACATTATTCTGAATATTGACATATTTTACTTCTTCACTTATAGTAGGTTTGTCATTACAATACCAACTCATGAAACAGATAAGATTCATAACTATTAACTGAGTTGGACACAGTTTCTCATAACTAATTCTATTTTTCCAACAAGAATTCTAATTTGTGAATTACAAGTCCTTCCTTTCAGAATAAGAGTCTGTTGCCCCAATACCTGCTCTCACAATCTCCCTTCTCCAAAGAACCACATGCAGCCCTGGGTCTAAGTTCTCACCAGAGGCATGAAAGTGGAAGACTTGTGTTTTAATTTCTTAGTTGCTAAAACAAATACCATACAATGGGTTGGCTTACACAACAAGAATTTATTTACTCACAGTTTTGAGGCAGGGATAAGGCCAAGACTGAGCCTTCAGCAAGGTGATGCTTTCTTCCTAAAGACAGTGGCATTTTAGGGCTGACTGCCAGGGATCCTTTGGTCTTGTTTTTTCTGTCACATGATAATGCACATGCCATTATTCTCTTCTGGCTTCAGTTGACTTCCAACTTCTTGATTCTCCCATGGCTTCTTTTTCTATGCCCAGTTTCCTTAGATTATAAGACTTCTGCCATGTTAGATGAAGACCTACCCTTATTCAGTTTGGGTACATTTTAACTAATAACATCTTCAAAGCTCCTATTTACAAGTATGTTTGCAGCCACAGGACCACGGATTGGATCTGAACCCCTTTTGTTGGGGGTATGATGCAGTTCCCAACATGTTGGGTAACAGCTCTCTAGAACACTCCAAGATACAAATGTACATTCTTTGTCCCTTCTCCACCTTGATTTTTACCTCAGTCAATGTGTACTGTAAAAATATTACACAGTCAAAGAATCATATAATGAAAGAAAAAAATGAAGGGGCCTTTTGTGGATTTGGAACACCTATACCTGTCCAGGTCTGCCTGCCCCTGGGTTTAATTCAAATGGCAGAGAAATAAGCTCTATACTATTAGAGCCAACAATATTTTGGGTGCTCTTTCACATTCAGCAAATCCCTAATCGTAACTGAGACATTCTCAAAGTATCTAGTAAGAGTTATTCAGTTGCATAACATTGGTTTGATTCTTATTTTGGAACCACCAAAGAAAAATCATGTGTACAATTAAGGACACCCACCATTTAGAGACTCAATATCCAAATTCACTGAAAAGGAAAGGAGAAATAACTAATGCCCTAGATGTATGTACATACCGCACCAACATGCACATATGCACTAGCATCCATGTAGCCATGCACACATATATACACACAGATGGCAATTTACAGTAGCTTGCAATTGCTGCCAAATTAATGTAAAATAAAGTTATACAAAAGCTTATAGACATCCGAGATCACAATGGAAAGGGGTGAATGAATGCAGTGAGAATTAGAGGAATTTCAGCATTGCTTAAAGGTTAGGTAAACTACAGATGAATAGAAAGGAAAGAAAGTGACCAACAGAAAAGAATATTGAGAAGTAAAAATGACTAGAGTAGAAATTTTGTTTAAGGAAGTATGAGAAAGGACTTCCTTGTTTAGCTGATTATAGCTACACTGAATATGGCCAGCATTCGAGTACTGGATTTCCCTCAAAGTCACATGCAATATCCTGAGAGTTAACTTTAAAATAAAGCACTATTTTCTAAACTGTATTTAGCAAATTTGAGACCTCTTGAGATGCTTTCTAAAATAAAAGGGATTCAGTGATCAAATAAATATAAAAAATGTTTTGTAATGACCATCTATTAATATTAATCTACCCACTCATGTTCGCTCCTTTTTTTAAGGAAAGAGGCACTTTTGCTTTTGAAAACTTTAGTTCTAAGGCTTTAACCATATAGGTGGAGGGAGCCAACCAAATATTAACATCCGCCTCCGGGACATGTCCTCTAGAAGTCCATTTGAGCACTTCCTAGTTTTTTTTTTTCTCTCTTTTATTGGAAAAATGGCATGAGGACTAATTTCCCCTGGTTAGCCAATCCCTAAAGTAGTAGTTTGTAAATGTTAGTGGAAAGTTCTATGTCATGCAGTAAAAGCCAGTCTATGAAACTAAAGAATGCAGCTCATAAAGAGAGAGAAGTAGAAATATGATATGGAGGAAATCCAGTCCTTTTTCCTTCCTTGTGCAAATGCTTACTTCTGCCATGCATTCCCATAAAATGGGGTCCATAAACAGACTTTTTTTCCTAAATTCATTCCAACTGAGGATACTGTACATACAGCCAAAATAAACTGATTAACACAGGCTGCAGATGCTTCTCATCTTTTGAAGATGAGCAATGCACATACAAAACCCTAAAATATAACCCAGTATTCCCCCAAAATCATAAAAATGGAAGATTTATTTTTTAGAGTGGTGGCTCTACATACACTTTTGTTCCCTAATGTGTTAAACTAGACCATGAATGACCCATGGGAGTTTTTTCTGTTTGGTCATCTTGAATAGCAGTTCTCATGGATTAAGAGTGGCTGCTTGGAATGCTATAGTGAGGAGGATTCTGATGCTGCACATATTTCAGTGAGAAAGGACCGTGGTGATTAGCAAAATCTGACATGGGGATTATGGTGTGGAGTGAAGCTGCGGGTAACAAACTTTCTCTCCTTAGTAGTAAACTAACTTCAGAGGCTGACCTTTCCCCTCAGGCATGAAAAGATGAATCTAATAAAAATAAAGGAAAGTTGGTCCAAGGTGCTCCCGCAATGCTCTTTCTCTTCCCTTAGGAACTGCCTTAGATTCTGCTACACCTAAGTTTGGAGAGCCCGCTCAGTTGGGGCAGTTTCAGGTTCCTTGTATCATATCAAAAAAATTGAATCTATGTGAGAGCTGTAAGGAAGTGTGAGGAAAGAATTCTCGAGAGGCACCCAGTAAAAAGCAGCATTTAATGATATATACTTTTGCTCTTCTAGGTATATAATATATAGTGTTTTTTCTTTCATATAAGCTCTCCTTTTCTGGGGCCTTTCAGTGAGTTTCAGGGAGCCTTGCATTTTCCTTTGTATATTGGAGTTTACCTGCACGAAACAGTTAAGTAAGGTCAGCCAAAGGACTGTGTACTTTAGCCATAATGCAAAAACTAGTACAAGAAAAGAATTGTGAAGTAGATGCAGATTAGTTTGGAAAGGAGAGACTATGGACACAGAGAAGCAAGTTAGGGAGTATTTTTGGATTTAAAGCTAAAGATTCTGCATCAGTCATGGTCTTGGCAGGAAACATGTCACACAAAACAAAGGGTAACTGTACAGAATTTAATGAAGAGCCTATATAACAAAGGGGTGGACAGGACTAAGGAAAATAAGCATCTGGGGTGTAGTAACAGCAGGTGATTTTTATTCCTATTGGACAGGAAGGAAAAGGGAAGAAGGAGTCACCAGAATCTGACGAAGACAAGAGCTGGGTCTGTAGACAGATCTCCAAAGAGGGGCTTAGGGCTTTGATAGAGAAACTCAATACATCTTCATCCATCAGTGCTGTTGGGAAGGAGCCTCACACTTTCTTCCCACACTCTGATCCCCTGCAAGAGCCTCCCATTGTCCAAACCAGAGGATGAGGGTGCCAAGGAAATACAGTCTATAAAGGTGAGACACTGCCCACCCCACCCCCACATACCCAGAGCACAAAAAAAGATATTGGAAGAGATGAGGGAGAATCCCACGAAGGAAATGGAAAATATCCAACATGAATGCTAAGGACCAGTAATTAACCCAGAAATCTGAAACAGCAAGAAAAATAACACCTTCAGCTCTGATCCAAGAAATTGAATCAAAGAAGGGATATAGGTGTACAACCAAAGTAGAACTCTTCTTTATAACTCTCTTTATAAACAGAGTAAACCTGACCAAGTTTCAGAAATACTGATATAAGAAAACCCCCAAACATCAGATTCAGAAGAAGACATAGTTAAACCAGAACAGTGTTCAAAACTGAATTAGAAGTGAAAAGAATGCATGATATTTGAGAATTCAATATAGACAAGCAGTTTGGGCAGCAGTTTACAGAATTCTAAAAATTGATAGACAGAAAACAAGAAGTTTCCTTTTGCTCTGCTCTGTCTCCTTGTTTTCTGTGTGTGTGTGTGATGTTTTTTTTTTTTTTTACATTAAGGTAGCACTTACCATGTAATATGTACAAGTGATTTGTATGTGTTAACATATTTAATCCATTTAACCCTATTACATAGATACTAAAATTCCTTTTAGGAAAGAATCAAATTCATGGCAAGAAAAGTTACTGCTCTTAGAAGAAAAGGCAGGCAAGTGAGCTTTCTTTGCTGACTGGTTGCCTGGCAAAGAAAATTCTATTCTCCCTAAAGGGGGAGGTGGGTCACCTCAGGTAGAACAACACACTGCTCACTAAACAAACAAGGCAGGAAAGACAGGGAGATGTTAACTATTTTCTTACCTCCTTGGATAATAAAAGGCTCAAACAAGCTATATTGTTATTAAATCATAATTGTCATGCCCTCCTCCCACAACCTTTTCCAATACCCTCTGTTTTACTAAAAGGAAATTTGAGTTGACCAAAAAATCCAAGTAGCCATGTCCCACTGGGTACCTTAGATCCTAATTATTGGTTGACTCCCTAAACGCATATAACCCTGCTTTTCTCCATTTCTACTGACTGTGGCTATGTGTTTATGAGGCAAACTCTTGGTGAATTTCCTCCAAGCATTCATTCATATTGTTTCCACCACATGGATAGTCCTCCCTTCCTATCTCCACAGTGTCAAAAGTCTATTTTCAAGAACAAGCAAAAATCTCAGGTCCTCCATGAAGAATTTTTCATTGTCATCCTTTGCTAGAAATATTTCTGCCTATTGAGAGTTTTCTCGAAGTGTGGTGGTCAGACCACTCTGCTAGCAGTCACTTGGAGTTTGAATTAAGACTACAGATTTCTAGGTCTATCCTAGAAGTTGTAGAATGAGAATTTGTATAATTAAACTCCCAGAGATTGTGAAATTCACTCAAGTTTGAAAAACACTGTTCTAAATTATTATATATATATTCTACTTCCTTCCTGGGTGCTTCTCCTCAATGGCTGCCTTGAAGACCAGTTATTTCCCATCAGTCACTAGATTGTAAGTCATCACATTCCTGGGCTGTGTCTTTGTGTTTGTGTCCTCTTTAATATTTAACACATTACTCTCAATTAGGTGGATATTTAATAAATATTTGTTTTATTTTCACAAAATAAGTTTTATTCCAGAAATAGTTGCATTGTTCTAACCTACAATTTTACTGACTTCTTTCTGTATACAAAACTGAAGATTACATAGGAAATTATACTATATTTTTATGTATAGTGGGAATTACAGCATTAGCAGGGAAACATGGGGCTTGAAATTTACTATTCAGATATTTATACAGACTCTGAGCAAACTCAGGAAAGTGGTAAAATATAAAAATAAAAAATTCCAGAGTCCAAGACATCCCTTGAGGTAAACAGAGATTCTGCCTCAATGACAGAAAGAGCTCCAAGGAATATGCCCCCAGTCTTTACCCTATACTTCCTCTCAGATCTGTTTAAAAAGAACCCAGCTGGGTCGGCAGCCTCCTTTTGAAATTATGTCTGCTTCAGGCAGAGCTAGGCTCAAAGGGACCAATTACAGGGACTAGGGGATAGTTATTTCCTTTTATAGTCCCTTGGCTCAGTAAAGTTAGCTCTCTGTTCTCAGGCCTTCCAGAGGGCTTTCTTAAGACTGTAAACTTACTTGGGCAGAACTGCTTTTCCCCTTATAATTCCCAGAAGTACCTCCCCCAGTGCTCCCTGAGCCACACCCAGGGACTGTAATAAATTGTTATTGAAGCTGATGATATAATAACCACCTCTCTGTTTGTACTTCACAGTGTTTAGTTTAGAGAGAGGAAATTTAGCTTTACAAAATTAGCATATTTCAAACAGAGAGGATTTAGCTCTGAATTTTCACAAAGGGTAATATCTTTCTGGTTATCCCGAAAGTTTCACATGAAGATCAATTAACCTATATATTTTTTTCTTTCAAAGTAGGCTTCTCTGCCTTTGGGGAGGCCAACTATCTTGAAAGACAGTCACATAGGTTTCTATTAAATAGCTCTACAGTCTAGCAACTTTCACTCTTTGAAAACCTGAGCCAGACATATTACTACAGAGGAGACCTTAGGCAATTAAATCAAAGAAACACAGGGCATACACCCATTATCCGGGTTTCAACAGTTCTCAGTGACAGGTACAACACAGGGTGAACCTCTCTTTTGTATTTCTTCCTCTCAAATTTGACACGATTCTGTGAATTCTGTCAGAGAGCAATTAAAAAGAGAATCCAATAAAACAATTCAACTGTATCTTAAAGTTCCAGCTTGTTCAGTTAAGACAGCTGAGACTTAAGGAAAAAAGAATTCTTTCTATACCACTTTTTGTTAACTATGTGTTTGTACTCTGTAGAATGACTTTTAGACACCTGCAATATCATATTAGTTTTTTCAACACAATCTTATTGCTGCAAGTTCACTAAGAGTCAAATATAAGATTAAAGCAAATTAAAATTACATATATATATTAAATTTTAGCTACTTGTAGGTAACAAAAATTTTTGATTGGTTATAATTCCAATTTTTCTAACTGCCTAACAGGATCTGGGGCAAGTTCTATGTTAATGAGTTCTAACATTCCCTCTGACTGCTTTGGGAGCTAGAGATATATTAGGAACAAGTAGAAAGAAAGCCCATTTCTTTGATGCATTATCAATCTTTTAAAGACAGCTGGACTGGGACAACACTCCTGAAATCTAGTCTTGACTTACTGCTGTTGCTCACAGACATAAAACCTTGGGTGAGAGGAGAGAGGACAAACAGGAAAGGGGTGGTCTTTTGAGTACACCTTATACCAGAAACTTTACACCTGTTGTCTGACAAATGTTACCAGTAACCTTCTGATTACTTCTCAGTCACGCAGGCATCTTTACGTGGGTCAAGTCCTAAAAGCCATGTGTTCTGTTCCTCGTTTTTATCAGTTACAAAATGAAGGAGAAGGACAACTGTTCATTAAAGCTCCTCTTGTTATAATCATTTCTGCTCTTTGGTCAAGAATACTCTGATACAGAGCCTGATCTAGTATAAGGAAGCCTCAGTATTAGAGAAATACGGATTTTTAAATATTTAAGGATAAGAAATTCGGGGCAAGGAAATAAAGGGGGACGATGAACTACTCCAGATTAAAAGAAAAATGATACTAACTATAATTGATTATCAATTAATTACAAATAATTATAATGTGTGAATATAAAATCCTCATTTTGAGATAATACATAAAGTGTGTCATATTAGATGATACAATGGAATTACTGTCAATTCTGTCAAGAGAGATATAATTGTATTGTGGCTATATAAGAAACTATCATTGAGAAGCTAATCATTGAGAAGCTCAAATTTGTGAATTTGAGAAACATTAATATTTGCAAATATGAATTGCTTCTAATATCAGAATGGATCATTTCAAAACTTAGAGTTGCATAGTTTTAAGACTAATTAATGTACATTAAGGACTAGCTTTTATGTTTAATCTTTATATCAGAGAACTTAAGAAATACGCCCATGCTCGTTCTCTCACATTTTTGATACTTGGCTATGAGATTTTTAAATAGGAGCTTGTATGATAACATTAATTTTTATGTATTCAAATTCATTGCTCAATCCTTTGAGGGCCTCTCCATTATTCTTGCCATTAGTAGCAGAATTGTAGGCTGACACAGATTCCTTGATGTGATACAGAGTCTTTCATATTCAAAAAGCTTTGCTGTTCTTTCTTGAATTTCTGGTCAGAGGTCAGATGATCAGAGACCCAAAGGGACAGAGACCCAAATTCTTAAACTTTACAGTATGTTCGTAGCGCTCATTTTGTATGTTTTGATAATATTACTAATAAGCTCACAGATTCATGTACCCATTTCATAAATTGCATCAGAATAGGAAAAAGTGGCCCAATAATCTGAGAAATTATAACTGTATTTTTGGTCTATATCTTTAGTCTATAATTTTTTAATCTAATATGGAACACCAAAATAGAAATCAAATAATAAAATTTTGAAGACATCATTTCATGAAAGAAAAATAGTAATGAAAATATCAATTTACAAAATAGCTCTTTTCCATTTTGTCCACATGAAAATATTAAAATCATGTTCCTATATCAGAATTAAAAATAAGAAAAACAGAGAGAAATTTAGGAAAATATGAATATAATAATAAAGCTGGATGCTTAAGGAATGTTGAAGTATAAGGTTCACTGCCTTAATTTCACAGCAATTTAAAACAAGAATCAAATATACGGTATTTAATCATCTGGTTCTAGTTATAGAAAAATACTTAGTATTAAACTAAGTATATTTTATTGCATTGTTCATTCCTATGTCTTACTTCTATAAAAGTTAATATTTTATCTTCAAAAGAGAATGTAAAGCACTAAGAAAAAAATGACAAAAAATATTTGTAGGTAATTAGTAGAATTAATCAATTTTAGGAAGAATTCTCACAGGGAAAAATATAAAACCAATAGATTTGACCTATAACAACTTCAGATGTAAGTAAAAACACAGTGATCAGGTTCAAATTTCTACACAGAACTTAATATTATGAGGCAAGGAAAAGACATAATTAGCATTAATCATTGTTAAATCAAGTACATGTGATAACATTTTAAGAGTAACTGCAAAATAAATAGACTATATAAATTCCAACTTAGTGGCAGGGGTGTTAGAGGCAGAAATTCAAATGAAACTATTAATTTTTAAGACATTAAGAAAGAACAAAAGAAGCATATAAGAAGTCACATCTAGAAAGCATAGAAGAAGGCGATGTAAACAGATAAATCTCTATAAATAGATAAGCTATCATTTTATATTCAGAGTTGAATATATGAACATAAATTGATTAAAATTATCAGTTAAATAAAGGATGATTTGACTGCATAAAACACAACCCAAAGTTTGCAACTTAAAATCAACATATAAGACATAAGACCATAGAAAGTTTGAGTCTAAACTAATGTAAAAATGAGGCTATTATAGCCTAAAAAATATCTAATGCAAAAATGGACATAATTGTTAAAAAACAAGTAGTGGGAAAATCCATAATCATATAAAATATAGTGTCATAACATTCAAAACTGATGAGTTGACAAAATGTTATAAGACTAAAGAAAATTTGAAAACCTGATTACAAATTATTTAATGGAAACATATAGCCTGCAGTCAGCAATTAGAGAATCTGCAGTTTTCAAGTATTTGTGGAAAAGGCAGCAATATTGTCTATGTATTTGACTAGAAAGCAAAATTAATAAAATGTCAAAGAAACATTGCCTGCCATGCTGGAGACCCGGGTCGGATTCCTGGAGCCTGCCCATGCCAAAAAAGGAACAATGTTCTGTCATGACCAACATTAGGAAATCATTACTCCCATAGTCTAAAGAACCTATAGCCTGGAAAATGAGCTACATGGATGTTGTGACACATTAAAAAAATATTAAAACACAGAAAACAATAGTATCTATTATTAAATGTAATTTGTATAGAGATACTGTAAATTATAAAGGAATGCGTGGAATTTGCAAGTACTAATCAAATTCAGAATGATGATTAACTCTGAGGGTTGGGGAGGGGTTGGAAAATGTGACCCAGGAGGATTATAGAAAGGTTCTCAGATTGAAATATTTTATATCTTTAGCTGAATGGTAGGTATTTTGCAAATTGTCATTCAACATATAATTTTCTTTTTTTTAGCTTTTTAAAATTACTTCATGATAAAGTTAAAATGTATAAATGTATCAAGAAGAAATTTGTGAATGCATGGCTGGCCCTGAGTGCAACTGTAGAGGATGATTTGTCTAGAAGTGGACTCAAAATCAGATTTTATAAGAGAACCAATTTAAAACACAAAACACGGAAGTTATAGTGCTTTATGCACATAGTCTTAATGTGCCAGTTTTGAGAGCTAACCCCAGTAAAGCCGGTCCTTTGAAGAATCTAGTCTTCCTGTCTATGGCTCTGATAAATTTTCTCCAAGTGAGGAACACATAAATAATAACAGTATAAAGGTACCTAGAGGCACAAAGAACTTATCACCATACTAGGAATTCATCTGCCTTTCTGATTAATATTAGATGTGAGCAATTTCAGACTACAGATTAGATTTATCAATAATTAATGCAATGTTATTGCAGATGATTAAGGTTATTTCTTTTAATAGGATTCTCAAATCACTTTTAACACCCAGATATAAATTCTTCATGACATATACACACTTCAGCAAGCCTACCAAACTAGCTTTGTAATAATGATTTAACCAATCTCAGGGCATCTATGAGGAAAATATTTTATTCAGGCTCATATCTATCAAGTGCTCAAGGTAAATTCTTTACGGGTAGCAAGACTGCTTTCTCTACTTGGCAACCTTCTTGTATGAAATGTTTACGTCTGATTTATTTTAACTGATTTCATATTCAGGTATGTTTCCTATAATTTATTCATATGCACGAAGAGAAATAAAGTGAAAGAATAGCTTCAAAGTAAATTCGATATTCTGATATTGCAATGTGACAATCAGTAGCAGGAAACTTTTTAAACTTGGAGATGTTGAACACAAAATCTATCAGAATACGATGTTTACCATTATATAAAAAAAAGATCATGTCATTGTGTCAAGAGGAGACGTCTTTTTTTCTTTCTACAGTGTTCCCTGGCAGCCCAGAATAATTAACTTGAGAAATTTAGTACTAATTAATAAACTAGGTCTTACCAGAGAATATGAAAGTTGAGGAAATAGTTGAGACAACTTTTTGATAATTCCTGAGTCAAAGAAAACTGCTGTTGGAGAGGTCCCCAATATCATATTTTAGCGACTCTACAAAACATGTGCCAAGAAACCCTGTGCATCCCAATTTAAAAATATGTTCCTGAAATAGTGCAGCTCTATATTAAACAAGTGTTTTTGACCATTCAAAATATTTAAAATGTAAAACATTACATCCTGGTTTAAGAGTTTAACATAAAGCTAAGCATTTAACTCTTATTCATGGGAGTAGATAAATAACATGAACTATGTACTGGTTGAATTGGAAATATGCAAAACCAACATAAAAGCTGCCAATCTTTTCTTTAGGCTATGAAAAGAAACAAATAAATAGAGACAACTTATTGTTGGAAGAAAAATACTGAAAATATACTAATTTCCCTTAAATTTTTTGCATTTTTTGAATAAATGCCAATGGGAGTTCTTTGGAATCCTGAGAATTTTCTGGACAAAATGTGCATCATATATCAATATTTTTTCCTCAAGACTAAGTCTGTGAAGTAGGCATCTCATAGTTGAGGAAATTAAGGATAAAACTAATAATTTTTTTAAAAATTAAGGGTTTATTTTTTGTCCCCTCGATGTTACCCAGAAAGCAATTGGTAGCACTGGGATTTGAATTCAGGCTCCTCCTCCTCTGGGCCCTGTCAACCATGTGCTATGGTGCCCCATAAGGAACGAAAAGGGAAAAAAGAAAGAAAAAATAATTGTGGCTATTTTGCTGCTGTATCAGAAGCAGATTGACAAATCAATGGAATAGAATCAAAAGCTCAGAGGAAGACATATTTATATATTATATTATCACATATATTATAATTTTAATATATTATGATGTAAAATATAACATATACTACTACATATGATTTATGTTATTACCATACAACCATATATAGTAAATATCATATATAATAAAGGAATCATTTCAAATCAGTTGAAAAAAATGTAAAAATAAAGGAAGTTGGGAAAAACAAGACCTAAGTTGTCTCAGAACATACACAAAAACAAATCGTAAGTGATAAACCATTGTACAAATTGAAGCCATAACAAGTAATAGAGATGGATAGGATGAAATCATAAAATACTACAAGTAAAACATAAGTAGCAATTCAATGAATAACGTGAAGGTATTAGGTACTTAACACCAATGTCAGAATTCCATGACTCAAAAATCTCTAAAAATGTACAGTCTTTTGTAACTCATCTGGCAGCAAATTATGAGGTCCTGTGAAATGATCACAAAAAATACTGTCCTCAGATGATGTGAGGTTATTTTCTCATATACTGTGAATGTTTATCTATTTTGCTTCAGAAATATCAATATGTTAGATCATAGGATGCTGACCCAGACTTCACTGGTAGGCTGTAAAATATATCATAGATGCTTGGCACTAACCTTCTAAAATCTGGAAAATTCTGAATTCATCTGATCATTTCTTGAGTACTGTACTTGCAAAAGTACTTGCAAGTACTTGCAGTACAGTACTTGCAAAAAGGAAAGTACTTGCAAAAAGAATACCAAGATTTAATGTTCTTAATATAAAATGAGTTCTTTGAAATTCGAAAAATTGTTTAATGCACTAATTTTAAAAA